>JANJYP010002343.1:0-10088 GCA_024605115.1 Rastrelliger brachysoma | reverse complement strand
CAGCACTGTGCTGAACTAGTTCGAGGAGATATAAATACTTAAATGCATATATGTTGAGTAGTAAAATTGTAGCTATGTTAAAAAAATACATTTAGCATGTTGACAAATAAATAACAAATGTTATTGTAGCCTCAAGTCAGAAGGAGACAGGTGATTTGCAAAGGCAAACTAATGTCTACCGCACTTTAAACAGAAATTACACATAGGCTACAACGCTCAAAGTAAAAGTTAAACAAAATCACACAATACATGACAACTCCTCCTCACTTAGCCAAGAGAACCTGTTTCCAGGGCGGGGTCGCTAATTTATGACTGTTTACAATGGAGAAGTTCTTACAGCTAAACTGATTCCCAAAAACCGACACTATAAGATTATTTAACTTATAGTGTCATTTGCAAGTATATTTGCAAATGTGTATACTGCTTTGCCAAAATAGCATTACAAAACAACTTCCACAGTAAGCGCTAATACAGGAAATTACAATTTACAAACATGTTTACATCCATATACTTAGCAAGTGTGTCTTCAGTAGGGGGTTGTATTGTATTAATTGTGTAGATTTGTGGTGACTTATAGGTTTGTGAAACCGTATCCATGGGTTACAAAGTTTGCCTACGTCACGAAGGTCGTTTCAGGTAAATGCGCCTAATATAATATATGTGCACAGATATAAGGCTATGTCTTCCGTGCTTCAACAGGATACCTAACTCCAGCACAATACAACAGGCACACTTACGGTGCATGCTTTGTTGCATATTACTTTTTTTGCAAGTAAATGTCAAAGAATCCATTCGCTGTTAGACATACCTCACTCCTGTAGTGATAGCCATTTTTCTTGACATCTTCACATCTCAGTCCATTCTGGTTTGAATATGGTTTCAAGTTGCCGTCTGCAGCTGCTCTTGCCATAATCCTTAAGGCACAGACAGCAGCGACTGTCTCTTCTGTTTGACTGTCAGGTAATAAAACCACTGTGCTTCACTGAACTTAGCATACAACTTACTTCCTCGTTTGCTGTTGCTTCGGGTCAGCCTCTAATTGTTGTGAGCATTGCTGGTGTTTAACGCTTATCTATATATTTAAAAAAAAGGACGGTCACATGTCATTTATCTGATTGTTTCGGTATGTGTCAAGTCAACTCTCTTCTTCTTTATAACGAAAATGAAACTTTCCTGTGTGTTATGAACAGAGACTTCCCCCCACACATTTTCCACTATACATCTAGGTTAAGTCTTAAAATTAATTCAATTTTCTTTTCCATTTTGTCTTGTTTTGGTATTCTCACCTTTCCACCAGTGAAATATACAGTATGTTGTACAGTATATGCAGCCTACTCAAGTACTCTATTTGTCTGGAGTACTAACCCTGAATAAATTGCTATTATGAAACATGATACTTTGATGTACATCTCTAGGCTACCAAAACATATAGCATTTTAGTTAAGTGATCACAACTACTACAACAGTAAAATGCTGACTCAGGTCAGTTAATGGGTTAATTAACCCATTAACAATTCAATAATAAATAATAAATCAAACACGGGAGCTATTTTCCTGCATAACATCTTATTCTACTATGAATACTTCATACAGGCTTGAATGTAGGACTTTTACTTCAAAGGAAGTAGGCTATACATTTGAATTATTACAGTTTTTATTCTTCTAGTGTAAAATAAAAAATCTCTGTAAAGTGAAACTTTGAGTTCAGATTGTAAATTTTCCCACCTACACTTAAATGAGTGTAGACTGTAGAAAACCAGTTAAACTCATGGTTATCATACAAATAACCTGTCAGTCTTATACATTTCTATTCTATTCTATCCTATTCTAGTCCAGTGTAATCTTATGGGGAAACATTAGTGGTACTACCACAGTTCATCAGCAGCAACATATACAGTTCCATACTAACAGTAATTTGATTATCACAAAATTACACTTACATTACAAATGGGTTAAACTTAAATGCAGTAACATTCAGATCACAAGACAGAAAAGATCTTGAGTATATACTAACATAATTGCTCAAAAGTGAGCTATACATTAGGTAATATGGATAAAATCCCCTAATAAGGATGGTATAAACATATTGATATGTGCTATAGCAAAATCCCAGGAAACTCCATTGAGGAAAAAAAAAATCCCAGACAGGGATGTCTGTTATTGACAAATCCAGTCATTTAAATACCTGACAGGTAATCATTTCAAAATCCAATATTACTATAAAGCAGTCCTGGTCACAGATTTGCAACATGGCCCTTATATTGTCTCATACCACAAATTGTCATATTGCCCAACTCTTTAATAACTTTTAATAACCCTATTAGTATTGATAATGTGGTAATTGTTAATTATGCAAAACCTGTCCTGATGCTTGTACAGGTCTAAGGTCAGACTCAGCCACATCTGGACCTGAGGGGGGATGTCATTGTCTTGCACAAGAACTCCCAGGGAAGACAGATGCTACTAACATGGGGGTTTGAACTCCTGCCCACTCTGCTATACTGCCCCAAATGTTCAGTAAGTGATAAGGAACTTTTATTGGGTACATGTTGCCAAATAGATAATGCCTCGGATTACAGCTTTAAGCAGTAATGTGTAACAACTGTGTAATGATAAACATTACATCCCCTTCTGCTACTGTGGCATTGCTTTTGCAGGCACATATAGACTTCCCAGAAATTTGCAGTCACTGCAGTTAGTCTTTTAAGGTGATGATTAACTGAAGTGTCATAAATCAGACACATGGTTTCTGGTATAGGTCAAATCAAAATAGCCTTGTAAACTTGCTTCCGTATGCAGGCTACCGTCAATTTGTGTCTGCCTGCATTGTTGAGATTTTCCCTCCTGGGGAAAAAACAAAGAGTCTTGTTTGTTAGTAAAAGTTCAACGCCTACTCAGTGGTCTTGTGGTGCGCTTCGTTTGTGGGTGCCTATATGAGAGCATGCTTGGTGTTGTGACAGTAAGCATAATAAAAGTTTTTCCACATATTTACATTGGACTGTTGCTGGTCTGAAGTAGTTGACTCTTTGAGGATGTGCGCAAGCAAAATACAGGAAGCAGCAGTCCAACTAACGTTAAGAAAGACTTAAAGCCTGGAATGCAAGTACATGTCTGAACATTATACCATTAGATTAGGAAATATTTACATGACAGTATCTGCTATACACTCTTTACTCTTTGTAGTAACATTCTACTGGTATGTGTTTAGACATGGTGCACATTTGATTAAGAACTGTAATATGGGATATTTTAGAGCCTTTGTCAGTTAACACAAATCATTTATCACTGTAGGTATGAGACACTATCCTTCATTCACCATTTGACAGACGTTATTTCCACTAGAGTCGGAAATTGTACTGTCTCTTTGACATGTATCTAGAGTTCCTGAAAGGTGCGATGTGGTATAGAAGACATGGTATTCATTGGCGTCTAGTAGAAAATGCAATGTAATATTCAAGTATGCTTTAATTAGAGTACACTCAGTTGAATTAAAAATTGTCATTACCTTAGAATGAGTCCTTTATATTTACATAGGAAGGGGATGCTCTTCCACAAAGCCTACAATGTTAAACCACCCTGTTTCTATAGAAGCCTAAGACACACAAACTCTGGTTCTAGAGAAGGCCTTTTGCGTTCAATGTGAGTTTCGCATCTACCACAAATTCTCACATAGTTAGGAGGGGGGAAGGGGGAGACGCTCCATTGGTTGAACTCTTTGACCTCACTGCTAGATGCCACTAAATCTTAAACACTAGTCCTTTAAGTCTTCATTTAAATTGCAAAGCTACAAGAATCTGACTTTCTTTGCATGCACTGTTTGATGTTTTGGCTGAAAGCATTTAGGTCCTGTGGGATGACACGTGTCATCCAACATCACTTCAGAGCTGCCTTCACTTCACACTAAAAGATGAGGAAGATGAGGGTTGGTGTTGTCTCATAACTCCAGACCCTTGTCAGTAAGGGCGGGTGGGGTGACGCAGGCTGTTACTTGCATGTGGGTAAATTGGAAATGCTGACAGAGGAGTGCTGGGAGATCTTGGGCATTGTAGTTTTAGTGAAACTGAGAGAAAAGGGCAAATAGTTGGTCTGCATCCAGCTTTTATAGGGAGAGTAATTCAATGTAGGGTAGCATACCACAGTCTTAGTAAATTAAAGGTATCCACAGCTCTCACCTCCTCTTAGCTTTTAGTTTGAAGTCTTGAATGGAGCTGTCACGGCGGCTGGTGCCTCCCTGCCTTCACTACAGGTTTGCTTTCTACCGGGGGGGACCAGATGTAACCTACATCTGTCAGGCTTCATTAGCTATGTCAATCTGGATAGCACTGTTCATTTTAGCTTCGTAATTTTATTTTTCTTCAGTTTGCACATTCAGGCAGTTATGATTATCATCGTGAAGTCTGCAGCAATGAACTTTTCGTCATAGTTCTTCATGCTGCTGAACATACTGTCGTTGTTAGTTTGACTTAAGTTAGTTAGTCTTTATGGAGGATCATAAAATTAGGCTCATTGCTGCAGGGAAAGTCCCTATTTTACACTTCAGCAAGCATCTTTCATGTTTCTCAGTGAGACTGAAGGTTGGGCTTCATTTCTCCGCTTGAAATGTATCCTTTTTTTATATTGATTGATGTTTTAATTTACTAACAGGATTGATGCCTGTATTTCTAACCCCGGCGTCTCTTCTCCGCTTTTAAAATTATTAGATGCAGTTTTCCTTTTTAAGATGTGATGAGGGAAATTATTTTGAAGCCTCCATGAAAGAGATTTCTTACCTTGAATACTGATGAATGGTGAGACGGTGTATATAGGGAATGAGTTGCCCACAGAGCTCAGTGGGACATCGTACTCTACATTGCTTTCATGTGAATGTCATGTAAAATGGGCTATCCTTAAATACATAATGAATACTAATCCATATTTGATCCACTTGCATGTTTTTAATAGACATATACGCACAATTTTGCCAGCTTGAGTAATTATTTATGTCTTATGGATTTTAATCTTCTTTGTTAATTTATGTCTGTGTGGATGTCTGTGTTTTGGAAAAAGAAGGTACTTGTGGTTATAAAACACTTTGTATAGTTCAGAACGCTCTCACTATTGTAAGGTTCTTGATGAGCTATGGAGTCCCTCCACCTAGTGGCAGTTCAGGGAACTGCACCCAGGTCTACAACCACACACGCAGCCCTACTCTATACCCTCCAGCCATGTTTTTCTGATAATGAAATAAATCCAAAAGGTATTTCACAAGCTCAGACAAACTTCACAGTCTCTCATAAGTCATCTGAGTGGTCTTATCAGTACATCCCCCAAGTCATCATGTCCACAAAATATGAAAGGTTCTCAAATCTTTTCATATAAATTATATTTAATTTTCTAGGTTTCCACTGACATACGCTGAGCCAGATTCTCTATGAAAGTCCCCACAGTAGGTCTTTTTGTTTTCCTCCAATGAAGTCCCCACAAGCATTGTGTTTGCAATATATCATAAATTTCCAGTTTTTCCTTTGCCCCAAAATAGGTTGCATGGGTGCGTTTACAAATCACCTCCCCCCAAAAAAGTTATTATCTTGTTGCTTTGCCATATACAGTGTGTATTCCTTGTAGGAAGTTGCACTTAACACTAAAGTCGGGGATATTATATTTGAATCAGTCCAAGAAAGTGTGCATCAACCAAATTTACGGATGAGGTATTGACTGTTTTTTGCTTGGGCTTCTGTAGAGGCCTCACTTGATATTTCTACATTTAGAACCCCCTTCCAAGCCTCAAATATGGACTGAGGTTACTGTGGGACTTGATGCCAACCATTTATACATCAATGAAATTAAATCCCTGTCATTAACTTCTCCAAAGGTGAAAGTTGGTTTTAGCAGTGCTGCATTCAGTAAATAAAACATTTTAGCAATGCTAATAAAACATGTTTCCTTGGGTTGCTGTGTCTAAGTGATAATTCCTTGAATGTCATTAAGACATTCCCTGTGTAAAGATCCTGTGTTAGCCTATGGTTAGAAGCCTGTATCAGATTTATGTGGTGCAAATAAAACATTTCCCCAAACTGGATCAAAACCAGATGGGAAGCCTGATATACACGTTTTTTTTCACACACGTGTATATCACACTGATTATGCTGCTTAATATGGGGTTAAGGGAATATTTCAGCCCAAAGGAGTATAGATAGATTTGTGAAGGGATGTTGGGGGCATCCACACTGTGAAACCTGTTGAAGGGAAAACATTATTGCTCCAAGCTGTGCTGCTCAGTAATGTCATTGGACATTTGGGCGTTTCAGCTGCCCTCTATAAAATGGGAGATAGATAAGTGAAAAGCAATTTTTAGAATGCCTTACATTCCATATCAACTTTGATATTATATAAGCAAGGGAATGTTCTGAAGCAACATTTAGAGATGTATAATTTTATCCGATCCAACTTTATTTGTTAAGCACTTTAAAACAACCACAGATGACCAAAGTGCTGCACAAAATAGCACACAATAATAAAAAAGGCTCAAATGATACATAAAATTGCATATAAAACAAAATTAATTAAATGAATTAAAAGGCATAAAACAAGACTAACAGTAACATCAATATAATAAAAACAATCAAATCAATAAAATCCAATGTCTCACAAAGTGTCAAAAGCCAAGGAGAAGAGGTGAATTTTAAGACAAGATTTAAAAACAGACATAGAAGAGGCCTGTCTGATGTGCTGAGGCAGATCATCACAAAGTCTTGGAGCTGCAACAGCGAAGGCACGATCACCTTTGAGCTTCTGCTTAGTTTTAGGCATGCTCAGGAGCAGCTGATCAGCTGATCTGAGACAGCCAGAGGGAGTATAAGGGTGTAGGAGCTCAAAGAGGTATGGCGGGACAAGACCATTCAGGGATTTAAAAGCAAATAAAGTCATTTTAAAATGAATCCTAAAATGTATGGGCTGCCAGTGGAGTGAGGCTAAAATGGAGGATATGCGCTCCTGTTTGTGTGTGCCAGTTAAAAGATGTGCAGCAGCATTCTGTTCCATCTGAAGACGAGCGATGGAGGACACATTAACCCCCACATACAATGCATTGCAGTAATCTAGCCATGTGGTGACGAAGGCGTGGATTATTGTTTCAAATAGCTGCCTTTGGAGAACTGGCTTTATTTTGGGCAGCTGCCTCAGTTGAAAAAAAGCTTGATTTGACAACTGCCCTGATCTGGTTGCAGCTTAAGCTCAGAGTCCATTTAATACTCAAGTTTGAGATGGCCGGCTTTATATACTGTGCCAAGGATCCCAGATTCACAGGGGGGGATCCCAGTGGTGCCACTAAAAACCATCATTTCTGTCTTTTTGTCATTAAAGTTTAGAAAAATTCAAAAGTCATCAATGCCTTTATGCTGTCAAGACATTAAAATAATGGTTTGACTGAGTGTGTGTCAATGTTTTAAGCAGCACATAAATCCAGCTGTTGTCCACATAGCAATGGAAAGAAATCGCATGCCTCCTAAGTATGGAGCCATAGAGGGAGAAAAGAGGGGAGCCTATAACTGAGCCCTGAGGGCCCCCACATGACAGAAGAGCAGAGGAGGGTACAGAGTTGCCAAGGCTGACACAGAAGGATCGATCTGCCAAGTATGACCTGAACCACTCCAGTGCTACGCTCCTGATGCCGACCCGCTGCTCCAGACGTGAGATCTCATGGTCCACTGTGTCTAAAGCAGCAGTTAAATCTAAAAGCACAAGAATGACACAGTCACAGGAGTCAGTCGCTAAAAAGATACCATAAAAAACTCTCAAAAGAGTTAATTCTGTGCAGGGTTATAAATCCAAATTGGAGCAACTTGAGATTGTTATGCACTAAATAAAAGGCAGTTTGAAGATAGGCCTGAAATTAGCGAGAACTGTATGGTCCTGCCCAGGTTTTTTAATCAGAGGATGCACTACAACCTCTTTAAATAGTTTAGGAGGGACAGAATCTGAGGGCTTCACGACCCAATACTCTTCTATTAAAAAGGACAGAGTCACAGGCTCATACTGGTTGAAAACAGCAGAGCAGGGGATGGAGATTGAGGGGTCATAAATAGAAAGTGAGATTAGAGCCTTAGCAGAAGAGACCTTGTCAATATAGTGAAGAAAGTTTTCACAAACAGCAGGAGAGACTTCTATACCAACAGTCTGTTGGGCATTAAGAGCTGAGTCAATTGTTTTAAACAAGACAAGAGGTTTGTGACAGGAAAATATTAGACAAATGTTCTCTTTTAGCGTTTGTTTTTAGCGTTAATGACGCCAGCAGTCCCTTAACATTTGAAAGGACACCTGCAGTTTGTTCTTTTTCCACTTGCGCTCAGCTTAATTACGGCACTCACATTTGACAGCATGAGTCATGTCATTTAACCAACGTTCAGATTTAGTTTCAAGCTGCTTGTTTTTTTTTTTAATGGTGGCAGTCAGAGTGTCTAATACAGACTGACAGGTGGAGTGAGGTGAAACCATGAACTCAGCTCCACTGTACTGGACACAGACTCAGGAATGACGGAGTTGTGATTGAAAGCGCCTGAAAACTGAGCAGTGGTTGACGGGTTAAAGATGCGACAGTGCCAAGCAACAGCAGCATCAGGTTTTAACCGGTTTTAACTGTATTACAGGAGCAATAATAATAATACAAATAATACAGGCATATAATTTGAAAACAGTGTGTCACAAATCTCTAGGTTAAGAACAGGCAGTCAACCAGGACTGGAATTGGAATTTTGCGTTGCCAGTAGTATTTAAAAGAGTGGAGTTTGAATAGTATACCAAGTTTCATGGTGTATCACCATGTGAACAATTCAGGATAATTCTGCAAACTATCCTCCACTAAGACGTCCGCGGCTAGTTAAAGTAGGTAACCGGTAAGAATTCAGTGAAAGCGCTGGACTCACCAACAGTCAGCCACATCTCAGTTGAACAGAGAAAATCCAATCCTTGGGATGTGAAGAAATCCTTCGGCCAATCTTGGCGGAAATCTATGGCGTCAGCAGCTGACCGGGAAGCCCGAGGTTGTGGTATTCCGCGGTATTCACTCTGCACCCGGATGAGGAAAGCTGGGACCGCGGGGCTGCAATACCTCGTCTGGGTCAACGATAGGCAACTGCCAGGAGTTCACAGGGTCCAGGAAGCGCCAGAAAATAGAGAAGCCAGGTACAGCTCCAAACTCGGTCTACGAAGAAAAAACTGCCGGGCGAGCCTTCAGTCCTACCAGCCGACGCTGCGTTTACCCCGATACGGGAGCGTTTACACCAAACAGAACAAGGTGAGTTGCGGCACAGGTTAGGGGGAATCAGGGCAAGAAGTGTGGGCACACATCTACGTCCATCATGCTCCAACTTCACTAGATCTTCGGCATTAAGTCGGCGATCCAGCAGTGTTTGGCGGTTGTACACCAGTAAATTAACATTGAAAACAACAGGCGAAACAGCAACATCACACAGTAAGCTACTGGCAGCAGGACACTGGCGCCATCTTGGATTGGTTAGAGATATGTCTGTCTATATGTCTGTCTATATGTCTGTCATAAGTAAATAAAATAAGGACTTCCAAACACATGGTAGGCCTATGTTCATAATTAGTGGATGTGATTCTATTTAATTGTTGGGCAATTTTAATGCTATGTGAAAATTTAAATTTGAGGACATGTATTGTTTAAATTCTGTTCCTTTTCTCCATTGACTATAATAATCTATAAGAATCTAGAAGCATCAGTTCTTATAAGATAATTTTTTGTCCTCTAATATATACTTTGAATGCTTCCAATCTAATACATTTGGAGGTTTGAGTGATTATCTTAAAATATAGATCAATTTGTTGGCTTAGGTATTGTACAAACTTTGGATAAAATCTCCATGTAGCAGCTTTTTCTATGTAAACCAAAGACATGGCCCCGTGGTCAGAGAGAACTGTTATTTTAATGACATCCTTTAATTTTTGAGAGGAGTTCTGCGCAGATGAAAAATAGTTAATCATTGAACAGATTAGGTTATATTCTTTAACATTTTGGTATAGATGTCGCCAAAAATCTTGGTTGAAGCACTGCATTGTTTTACTAATATAGGGTTCAATGGAGTCACCAA
>JANJYP010002324.1:0-22416 GCA_024605115.1 Rastrelliger brachysoma | reverse complement strand
TGTACAAGAGTTTATTTTAACTATTGCCTTAAAAAAATGCAAAACTCTTGAGAACTGTTTAGCTCATAGCTGAATACTTCATATAGTTGATGTTTCCATGTACTCAGGCATTTTCTTGTGTTCTGATCCTCTGAGCTCAGGCAGCCATGTCCGGACTCGTTGCAGGACAACTGGGACACTGCAAAAAAGAGTTTGTTTTCCTTCATGTCTTTAAAAGCTTCCACTGTCTCTTCTGCTCCTCAGCTGCGCCACGCACAACTTGGCAGCCAATACAAACAGCATTTCAATCATACTTGATACTCCCACCATAAGGACAATATTCACACTTGTCTCTGTTTGGGATCTTTCAAATATTTTCAGGACTCACAAGCTGCAAGAAGAATAGAATAGTATATATTTTATTGTTCCTCAGGGAAATGTGTCATGAACTCAATTTCATAGTAGTAGCTGCCTTGCAGACAATAAATATACATAAAATACATATAATGGCTAGACACGCCAATGTACATACTCACAACACATCCAATAGAAGATTAATAAATAAAAAATAAAATATTTCAATGTTCTTTGCATGAATTTGTTGCAGGTGATGGGAGGCTCGGGACGTTTGTACACCTGCTTCGTGTCCTGTCACTACTGCCCGTGCCCGGCCTTCGCCTACACCGTGCTGCGCAGAAATGAAGGCCTGCTGGTGAGTCTCAGACTAACTGCTACACTCAGATAGGGCCGGGGTTTCCAATTTTGAGTACAAATGTTGATACACAGTCTCCTGCTGGGGTTGAACACATGTACAGTATATATAAATATATATGGGAGAGTAGCATATTTACACACAGCCATTGTGTCTCATCAACCGAGCGTGAATCCTGGAGAAAACCGTCGCCCTGGTCAATGGCGAGAACCGAGCACATGCTGAAATGTGCCTAACAGATGTATTGTGGTCAGGGTCGTGTTTTTGTCTGGTGGCCGAGGGGCGTCTCCGTCTCTCTGCATGGCTGTTTGTACTTGTGCTGTAGCTCTAAATATCTGCCAGCAAATAACCTCATCCTTGCTCCAAGTATCATGAAGACTTGTAACCCCCTGGAGGATGGAGCTAAAATCAGTGTGAGAAACAAGAGAACTGAACCCGACCGTGGAGATTCCCTTCAAGCCCATCGGCACCGCTCCTATCCTTCCACCATAAAATCATGACGGAGGACGGTCAAAAAAAAAAAAAGAAGCTATTTACCGCCTCATCAAAGCTTCCCCCAGAAAGTTAAGAAGCTATATGAAGCTGGAGCCAACTTCTTTAAGTAGATTTTTTTTACAAGTTCAAACCTGTCGACACGTATGCGGCCAAATGACTTTGACTATGCAGCCTGTGGTCTTCCCCTGCTGCAGCAGCTTTGTTACTTTGGGGGCTCTGCAGATTCCAAAATGACTTGATAAGGACAGACCAGGTCCGTACTGCTCTGGCAAGTAGGTCAAAGCAAAGATAAATCATCAGGAGAAAAGCCATGAGCTCACAAAAAACAAAAACGCGCCCTACCTCTTGCCTTTTTCACTTCACTTTGGCTCATTACTTATGTAAAAGAGTGNAATCATCAGGAGAAAAGCCATGAGCTCACAAAAAACAAAAACCCGCCCTACCTCTTGCCTTTTTCACTTCACTTTGGCTCATTACTTATGTAAAAGAGTAATTCACAAGCCCGTTAGTGTCTCATTTATAATGCATTGAAAGGGCCGGTGGTGAAAACAAGCCAATGATTAACAAGTTAATATTTATAATAACAAGAAGCAGCTCTGTATGTGCCTGTTGATGCATGCACTCAATGCAGCGCTGCACAGTTACATTTCATTCTGCCCTGGTGTNATATTTATAATAACAAGAAGCAGCTCTGTATGTGCCTGTTGACGCATGCACTCAATGCAGCGCTGCACAGTTACATTTCATTCTGCCCTGGTGTTTAACTACTGCAGTGACTTCTGGGTCTGTTTGGAAAATAATACACAATCAGACCCTTTTCATCATATGTGCTTTTCTTTTATAGACATGTTTATAAATCAATATAAATATTGGAAACGGCACTGGCGTTTTGCCTCGTGACTATTATTTTCAGATTGAAGATTGCTCAGTGGAAACATTTCAGCAGGTCAGGAGCCAAGCGATGTCTTTTCCCAGTCTGATCCGAGTGCCACTGGCGCTCCGTGTTTGTGTCATTAATCACGCCGGTGTCCATGTTCTTGTGATGAGTCAGCGTCTGTGCTCTTTGTCTCTCAGTGCAAACACATCTTGGCTGCCTACCTGTGTCAAGCCATGGGCGTGAGTCAGCAGGAGAGCGTGTCTGATCAGCAGATGGCAGCGGTGCTCAGCGGGACGGCAGCCCTGTGACACCCAGGTACACGCCAGGTAATGAGTACAGTGGGTGTACCAGCGCACCTGGCTCCACAAGGGGACGGCGGGCGGACTGGGGGGCCCTCTTTGGATGACAGCCGTTGTTTTAAAAGGGACACTCTGGGTCACTGCCGAGAAGACGGGAGCACGGGAAAACTTAGCAAGGTTCCTGCTCTTATGTCTCTTTGAAAGACACCAGATGTTGCTTTATTTGTTTTCTCTTTTCGAAGACTTCTTAATGTGTTTCCAGGGTAACGACATCTGCTCATAGAGTGCACTGAGTTATTTTTAGGTTATTTTAATCTCAAGCTGCATCAATTAAGGAAGTATTGAGTAACACCAAATACATTTTTAAAGTATGAATGTATGTTTTTGTCCATGTTACTTGTAAATATGAATTCTTATGACTTTCAAATCAAATGTTTAAGGAATAATAGTCTGCTCTGTAACAATATAAACATTGCCTTTATTAACAAAATATTTCACCATACATACAGATTGCATCATGTTAAATAGCAGTATCAGTTTGCAGTCGTAGTTCTGTTGAATGAAAGGAAAGAAATGGCCTGGAGAAGAAAGGTTGAACGTCAGCTGTTCAGATGTTTTGTTTTTTTTCCTGATTAGTAATGAAATGACAGGAGAGCACACTGATAAATATTTGGAATGAAAGGCAGGAATGTTGAACTACATCAACTCGTTATTGTCCGTCTTAGCTTGAAATCACAAAAAGAAGGCAATAGTTTGACATCACTCGATAGCTTGTAAAAAGCCAGACATCTACAGTACTTATTTTAAACACGTCAGTTAACAAAGACAATACAACGCTACAGTGCAGTTACAGTATAGATGTCTCCATTGGAATGTACTAAAATGTTGGCACACTCCTGGGTTGTAGCCCTTGAAATTAGTCAGATGTGGTACACAATGGCAACTGAGGGGACAACACTAAGCAGTGGAGGCAAGTGCTCAACTTAACAACAACAACAAACGACATGGTTCGACACCAATGAAGCACACCAAACAGAAAATCTAAAAATGTCAGTGCAATGTGGTTTCATTTGTGTAGTGATGGCTCTCAGGTGACCGAAAATACCTTTTTAGTTATTATTTTTTATATCCACATATATTTTAAGACTCATGTCTGCTTGTCGGATTCAATTCACCGACGCAAACTTTCTTTGTGATTTAACAGCTCTCGCCTCCGTCTGCAGAGTTACGCTGAGGCTGAGCATCAAGTGCTGAGTCTGTGGGAAAGCAACGCTGCACTATCAAGTGCATATGATATAATGAAGTCATCGTCATTAGTGTTTCCTGTTTCACCCTTTAAAGTTTAATCTCTATTTTTGTGGGTTCAACAGACATTTTTTCACGTACAAGTGTTGGATGATTAGTAACTGATTGAAATGAGTGCAACACATTTCATTTTTGCTGAAATGAAACCTCTCATCTCAGCTTGGTCAGAGACTTCAGCAGCATATAAAGGACTGACTGCGTTAACAGGCCAAATGAGAGCCTCAGGATCCCAGCTGAGACTGTGTGATGGGGGGAGGAGGGAGTGGGGAGGAGGGAGTGGGGAGGGACGTCAGCTGGACTCCTAAGGCAAGTGACATTCATATACAAAGCAATGCTGCTTTATGTTATATAAGCCACTACATGCATGTGTACCAGGATGAAGAATAATAATAAATGCATTGGTTTATAAGTTTGACACCGGCTTGTCCGCTCACAGTTTGTCATCACTTGGCTCAAGACAAAGCAGCTGAATAATCTGCAGATGTCATGTTTCTATGAAGGGTACAATCAGTTTCCCACTTCCTGAGCTTCTGTCTTAAGAAGTGTTTGTGTGGAAATGACTGGGAGCAGCTCCGCAGGGGTGTTTCACTCAACTACTGCCTCTCATGTCTCGGGCCTGCGTGACCGACTCACATCTTGCTCTTCATCTTACGGTCACAAAAAAAAAACGGCTTCCTCTGCTCAAAGATGCAGGGGTCACAGGATTCATGTGTGACCCCCATGGCTGTGAGAGATGACTCAAGCAATAACAGCAGCACTTCTTTTTTCTTTTACATGTTTGGATTTCCCCATTGTCTTATATTTGTTGCATGACAGGCTCTGTTGTTCTTGGGGATATAGCAGACTATTGTGTGCCTTTGTGTACATTTTTGTTTAGTGCAGCAACATCTGCAAACACTGGCACTTAGTTGAAGAGAGAATTCTGCTGTACAAAAGTATTTTACTGTCTTATTTGGCATTATCTATAAGGATAACAGTTCTATAACCGCTACTTTCCGTAGGTGAAGCTGTGATGTGGCTCAAGGGCATGAATTCATTTTTAAAAGGGTCACAAGTCAAAAAATAACTGGATGCTGACTTCTTCTATTGTACCTTTCTAGGTCCACACGCACAGGTCTAGCCTCAAAGTTGTTTTTTTGTTGATCTTTTACATTGTCATAAAGATAAGGTGTTGCAAATAAATAAATAAACAGTGGCACTGATTGTTGACAGTATAAAACAGCAGGAGTGTTTTTAGGGTTGTAACAGGGTGGATTCAGAATGATAAGTAGCATTTCAGAATGTAGCAAAGTTTGGATCCTATTCACAGTCCTATAAATCCAGTTAGCTTCAACAGTTAAAAAAAAACAACAAAACTCCTTCACAATACAAAAAAATTACACAAGACTCGCCATTCAACATTTCACTGCTTTGACCCCTGATACTTGGCACGATTCATAAATAAATGTCCACATTCAAGGCGTGTTTGACATCATCATCTTCACATAATCATACCCTTGTTCTGTAAACATTATAAACCTCAGCGGACATAAGAATTCAAGACTGAAACGACAGAACTGACACATAAAACACTTATGTCACGACTCTCTATAGCAGAGGGTCGATGGTCATGTGGATCTGGTCTCTGTTGCGTCTGCTGCCGTTGGAGCTGAGGTACAAATCCTCCCGGCGGCACAGGAAGTGCTGGGCAAGGATCTTTCGGAAGGTGTTCCTGAAATCCTGGATGCGGTAAGCGTAGATGATGGGGTTGACCGCCGAGTTGGCGTGCGACAGGATGATGGCCACGTGCATGACCACCTCATCTTGCTTCAGGTCGTAAAACAGCGTGAGGCAGTTGAGGATGTGGACGGGCAGCCAGCACAGAGCGAACAGTCCGACGATAATGGAGAGGGATTTGGCCGCCCGGATCTCCCGCTGCAGCAGACTGTGGTGATGGCTGTCCCCGTTCCCCACGCACTTCAGCTCGATCTGCCTCAGCTGCATCCTGGCCACGGTGAAGATCTTCACATAGATGCCCAACATGATGAGCAGCGGAAGCAGCACGCACACAAAGAAATTAAAGTAGACCATATAGTTCATGTCCACTACTTCCTCAAAGAGGCAGGTGGCATTGCAACTCCCTAACCCCCAAGACCCCGCTGAGTTTGTAGCGTTGGCCGTGTTGTTCTTTTCGCAGTTTTTCGAGTTCCAGCCAAAGAAAGGGATCAGGCCGATGACAAAGGAGAGGATCCATAAAATAGCGATGATCTCTCTAGCTGCCTTTCCTGTCATCAACTCCTTGTACCTAGAATAAACAAAGCAGAGGTTAATACTTTCTGTTTATTTAAAACATCTATTTAAAGTATTCTCAAGTTGACAGTTTAAGGATGTGTAACCCTGAAAATAGGAGACTCTAGAGACCGAGCACAAGCCAGATAAAACATGTGACAACAGACTGCTATTTCTTGGTTTTGATGTGCTCTCATAGTTTATTTTAACCATTTTATGTTTGTGAATATTTCCCTATGTACCTCATTTCATCAAAAAAATAAATCTCAAAATCATAACAAAACTTGAAACTAGAAAGACTTTAATGTTAACCTAGTTTTGCATCTGTGGCTTCAGACGTGCAGTTAATTGTTGCGGCCTGTAAGCAACACATCACAGCCTTCCCACACACCTTCCTTGCTCCAGGATGCACATCAGACTAACTAATGAGGAATAAGGCGGACTATTAAGAAGATGGGCAGTAATTGTGAATGGCTACGCTTTGTGGCGTTTTAGTGTTGTAGGAATAACTGTCAGAACAGAAACAGAACAGAAGAGCTAACAACACAAAAACCACCCTCCACTCCTCAGAGTTTGAGAAGGCTTCTTGTGAAGATGCAGCGATGCTTGTTAACCACAACAAGGTGACGGAACTAACATGCAGGAGCTTCACGTTAGTGCCTGAATGCACCACACAGCAGCATAGAGCGCTTGCTCACAGCTGGCTTGAGCAACACAACCATCTTTGTCTGCTTTAATCATTCTAATGTATCTTCTGTGTTAAGTGGAAACTACACCCTGTTATTCAAAACAAATTTAAACAAAAGAGATAATGATAAAAATGAAAGGAAACATAAATAAATAGCTGAAGGGTATTTCCACTTTTAAGACAGTAGTTAGCTGCAAAATGAATGTGCTTCAGTTACAGTTTCTTGACATGGTCTCATATCCTGTTTTGCTTAAATTTTGACAGCATACATACGTAGTACCTATTATTTTAAACATTTGAGTTGAGGGTGAATCACATGTTCGTAGTGTTTTCATTTACTGTAAGCAGGGGCGAACAGTGACAAGCAGCAATATGAAAACTAGACGTCGAAAGATGCTTCAGTTTTCTCACTCTGGTGCCGTTTTGAAGCATATACAATAATAGTTCCTCTTCACGCCTCGTGGATGGGTGAGGGTTCAGCATTCGCTTCATAAAGCTGTACACTGACTCCACATGTCACCCGTAGAGCTGCGGCTTCACAGAAAGCTTTGCCACAGCAGGTGCACACAGGCTACAAGTCAGGATGCAGAGCTGACTCAAACAAGTGTTGCCCTGACTATTTCTATCATATCACAACGGTGCTCAAAACAGAACAAGCTGTTTCCTTGAAGTGATTCAGACCGCATGGCTGTGACTCACACACACACACGCGCGCACACACACACACACACACACACACACACACACACACACACACACACACGTTTGCCTGTGCTAGAAGTGCCACAATCCATCCAACCACTGCAGCTCACACTAAATCAAAACTTCAAAATGGCACTTTATAGTAACAATCTGCTATTAATGCATCATTAAAACATCAGTGGATGACAGTATAGTCGTTAGTGAATGATTAATATGTAATTTGTTATATTAATCTATTGTGTCATTTACAACCCATTAGCTAAATTACTGTTAATGAGTCATTTATAAATGACAAAATGGATTTGTGATTCTGTAATGAAAAACCTTCACTGTGTCCCATTATTAAACATGATTTTTTTTAATGGCTAGTCAATTTTAAAGGGTAAGTTCAACGTTTTTATAAAACAATATTTACACTCTTTGTCCTTACAGTGTGTACAGTGTAAACAACCAGCTGATCCTCAAGCTTCAGGACACACACCAAACAGTCTGACTCAACCAAACAGTCTCAAAAGAAAAAAAAAATCAAATATTGAGAGGTAAAAACACCAAATCACAAAGTAAATGAAGAATACAATTTGATCCTAGAGTACCAGACCACCATGACTGATAGAAAACTAAGAAAAACGCTGACAATGTTCAGACAGAGTGGACACAGCCTGACCACAGAAACAAGCCATCATAGCCCGAGCAGATGACGCAGACTGTGTTTCGCTTGGTCATAAAAGAAAAACTGAGACAGACTCTCACTTCCTCTTGTACTTTGATAAATGTGGAAATAAGGATATAAATAATTGGTACATAATATGTTTCTTGAGTTTACCCCTTCAGATACTGCCCTATGTTAAGAGGACTCAGTGCAATAATGGCTGAAAAATACAATATATACCCTTTTCTTTCTGAACATGTAACTAGTGTTACGTATACACTGATGTAAACCTTTAAACATTTGTTCAAACCGCAGTTGTTGTTCTCTTTTCTGACTCCACTGTCGACACACTGGGGTTTGATGAACTGCATCACCTTGTCTACGCTATTTCACTTCCAGTTGTGGCTCTACCTGATGGTCACTTCCCTTACCAAACCGTTGATCAATCAGCTATAAACAAATGCAGGCACAAACAGTTCCCCCTCATTTGTAGCTGATTTATGACACATTATTGTCCAGCGTGGTTTATTAATCTGTAGTCACATATCCTGTATAAACATTATGATTAATAATTGATTGTTATCTCATTGTTTAAAATCCTCATTTTAACCGGATGCGTGTGTGTTTTGATATTAAGACAGCACACTCCCATAACCGAAAACTGGCAGTGGTTATCTGCTGTTACCACACGCATCAGTGCCGCTCATTTCTGTGTATTTGACGATAAGTAATGCTGAGCTGTAGTCGCACAGGCAAAAGTTGTCAGAAGGATGAAAATCGTTGTTGATTTTGGGCTTTCTTGACTTATTTTTACAGCGATAAAACTTTTTTAAAAAATGATGCCAGCGTAATGCTTTGAAGAGGCTGCAAGATACAGAAGGCAAGTCAGGCAGTAGCTTCAAACAACATCAAATATCTGACTGTGATTGCAAAGACTTCCTGTCTGCGTCTGTTTACAGATGAAGACAGTTTGTGAGCAAAATGAAAATTATGTTATAGGTGACAACACAATTTTTTATTTATAAGCTCAGTCTACCTGCATTATAACGATCATAAAACCATAAAAATTGTCAATTATTAATAGGTGGTGTGCGAGTGCTGCTTCTGCCCTGTGACCCCCCCGCCCCCACCACCACCACCAAGAGGAGGGCTGGTCTCCCAGGGGACCATGAATAATACACCACTGTGACCACAGAGGGAGGAGAAGAGGACACAATGACCTGCATACCTCACAGTCAGCTCCACATCTTCCTCATATTTCTCCATCCTCTCCTTCCTCTGTCCATCAGTTAAACATGCAGCAGGGTACATTTCCTGCAATATGCTGTGCATTTCCTAGAGGTCCTGCACATTGCCCCTCACTCTCTTTCTCTCTCTCTGGAGGCAGAGAACGGCCGGCCGGCTGGCTGAATGGATTAGTTCTGGCATGACGACAGCACGCTGGCATCTATCTTTGTTTTGCTTTCTTCTCTCTTTTTTCTCCCTGCTCTGTTCTTTATACATCCCTTCTCTTCTCTCTTCGGCTGTGCTTCCGCTCGGGGCCACAGACCTCTGCCAGGCCCCACACACACACACACACACACACACACACACTAAATGTTAACAACATCCGTTAAAATGTCCAGCAGTGTCCACAGCTCTGCCTCAAACACAATCTAACAGGTGGCCAACCGTTCACGCTGACAACACCGAGGGGATGTTTTCTTTCACTCGCCCTGCCTGTTTGTATGCAAATTCAACTGTGCAGCATTTGCATTATGTATTGTATTTGCAAGTATGACTCTTAGAGACAAGTTGTATAACATGCACATGCTAGTTAAGAAAACAGCCACGAATTTATAAAGCTCTCACGCTCTGACAAAGACTCAATGATGCAAGGTTTGTTGTGACAGAAACAGAAAGGTAAACGTCTGTGTGTGTCCTGCTCCAGCCTCCACTGATACTCTTGTGAATCTTGGTTTGTTCTGAGATGAAAAAGTATTGTCCCACCCAAAGGCTGTGTGTCAAAAATCAAATAGTCATCGTTTTCTTCTTCACAGAAAACAGAAGTGGTGGTCAGCTTGTTTTTACTACAATAACAATACAAACAGTTACAGCCTCCAACCAGTGATAACCATTAGTTTAACCCTTAACCTCCACCACCTTCCACTAGAACGGAGCTCTGTGCAAAACAAAACAGACGTCCAATACCTGACAAAGACTTGATGCTGCTGACTGAAGCGTGAGTACAGCAATGGCTTTGTCATTCTGTCTGCTCTGTGTCTGCTCCATCACTTTATCAAGACTGAAATATTTCAGCAGCTGTTAGATGCTGATGCATTTTGTACAAACATTTGTGGTCCCCAGATAATATATCCTAATGACTTTGATAATCTCCAGAGTTTTCATCTAGGAAACTACCAAAGTCTTTAAGAAGAGTTAGCATAATCCATACTAACCCTAAAAATCCTACTGTAGCATCTACACACAGTAAGTGAAACGCTGCAACTCCCAGTCCTAAAGCTTAATTGAAACGCATATCGTTACCCAACTCCTTTATCTAGCAGCTAGTCTCAGGTCATTTCAAGACTGTATTTGTTGTGGGGAATGTACTCCTCACCAAAACTCTCTCACTGTATGCTTGAGGCACGTTTCCATACTGACACCGTTCTCTTATCATTTTCCTATGACAGAAAATCTCGATCACATTACATTTCAAGTTGAGCGTCGCCTGGTTCTTTCAACTGTATCACTAGTGTTACATTTTCTAATTTTTTATTTGCATCAACAGTGATTTGGGAAGCGCCAGGATGGTGTAACAGTGGGTGCTGAACCACACCTGCTGTCCATTGAAATTAGGAAGCTTGGAATGAGCCTGAGGTGATGATGTTCACGTGTCTTGACCAGAATGAGGGGAAGCCTCCAGTGTGAGAGCAGACAATGCTTCGAGGTCCAGAACATGCAAAAACAGACAATTCGAGAACTGAGACAGGACAAAACAACTCGAGGGTCTTTTTGTTCTGAGAAATGTGAAGAGGGAACACGTCGTAGGGGCTTGAGGAAAGGGCTTTGAGTGGGCGAGGTGCTCTACTATCTCCTGGGGTTTAAAACATCTGGCTCTGGTCTTTCACTTCCACTAAAAAACAGCTGTGAAAACACTTTTATCTAACACTGAATCGCAGGCCCAAAGGCGTTCAAGACTGACTGAACTCACACTCACACACACACACCAGCCATCCATGTGGACATGTAATATGAGATGGGTATAGACACACACATCTAATTGTCGACAGAGAGAGAGAGAGAGAGAGAGAGAGAGAGAGAGAGAGAGAGAGAGAGAGAGAGAGAGAGAGAGANGTGTGTGTGTGTGTGTGTGTGTGTGTGTGTAGTGAGGGGTTAACCCTGGGCATTTAGAAGAAACTATAAAATGTCACATTAAAACTTTTTACAGAATGTGTTTAAAGAAGAAAATGAGTGTGTGTTTACTGCATGAGGAGGTAGTAGGGGGTGCCGTTTTTTGTCATAGGTCAAAAAATAGAAATCACAACTGGGAATTTTTATAAGGCACTTGGTTGTTACCAGACCATCCTACACTCGTGTCAAACCGTCCTTTCTTGCCAGAGTTTGAAGCTAATGGAAATGACAGCACATCACAAGCTCAACAGCCCCACAGCGCAAAAACAGCCTATGAAACCACAACCAGTGTCAAGTGTAGGAAAGTGCAATTGTTTCCCTCCCTTTAAAAAACAAAACAAAACAAAAAAAGAGATAACTTTTCTCTGACATGGAAAAATGCCAGAAACAACAGCAGCAGCAACAACAACACCTGGACACAGACAATTCCTATCTGATAAGAGAGTTTGTATTCTTCAGCGTTCGCACATGTGTCTTTGCTGGCAGCTGATCTGCTTGTTTGTGTTTTTCCCTCAGGTTCACAGTGGACACGCTTAGAAGATGCTCGGTGGATCCCCGCGTGGCCTTTTTACATCAAGAAGTGGCATCTGCGGCCAGGTATTGATCCATGACAAATTAGATTTTCACGAGCTGCTGCTGAAACGCACATCAGATAAGGACTGTGGTCAATTTAGACTAATTGTACTTTAAAACTGTAAGTGGATCAAGTACCTGCATACAGATTTCTTGCATTTCTGCAGCTGCAGTACTTAAAAATCCCCCTTCTAATGTAAACTGGCATTGCTCAAATCCCTCAGGTTAGATGAATCAGTCACTTCTAACATCAACCATGTGCTGCAGTCAGACTTAAATCGTGTTCAGAAAGGTATTATCTTATTATCATTTAGACATTAACCACTGCTATTTTTATACAAGCTCGGTAAGTTCTGCATGAAAGGAACTGAGTCACAAGATGACAGAGCTGAGGTTAGTCTCCCACCTTCTGAATTTTAATGCTTTCAACAAGTGTCAACAATTAGACTTACACATGTTAGTATTTGAGAAAAGGTTAATCAAGACCATTTTTAAAAGATGGTCAGTATTTCTTTTCCTGCTTATTTAGCACCCGCATTAACAAGTGATTACAAGATTAAAGCCACATTTCCAGCAGAGAGGAGACTGGGTTGGTTGCCAAAGTGGAATCCAAGAACCAACAGGGGACCCCTGCCATAGTTCAAAGAGTTCCCCCTGATAAGAGAATTTTTACTTCACTGATTTAACTCATTAAAAGAAAGCCAAATGAGAGAGGTTTCACTATCTTCATCACCATCTTCATCTACAGTACTAAGGTTGTCAGATGGAATTTCCAAAAGGGGGGGGACAAATAACTAACGGTTTTTAGCGAGTGAACAAGATTGCGCATTAATTCCACAGCGGAGATTAAACCCTCAAAATAAACTCACCTCAGAGGAATTTTGACAGCCAGATATCTATCAATAGCAATGGCTAGAAGACTGAAGATGGAGCTCTGTGTCAGCACCAGCACAAAACAGACCAGGAAGAGGCATCCATAGAAGTCCAAGTTAATGCCGATGCTGATGGTTATGGCGAAGGGGATGGCGAGGCAACCGACCAGAATATCTGCCACAGCCAAAGACACCAAAAAATAGTTGGTGGCGTTCTTCAAAGTGGTGTTGGTCGCGACAGCCCAGCAGACCAGTACGTTGCCGGATATTGACAGAGTAGCAATTACTAATTCAATCCCGACGTAGTACGGATCCATTTCAGCAAGAGTGTGAAGGGGACCCGAAATCTGCAGCCTGTTTCCAGAAGGTCACACAGACACACACAGACACACATATATTTATATACACACACACTCACAGCCGCACAGCTCCTAGTCCCGATGGAGTAAAGAAGTCTTTTTGCTGTAATCCAGGAATATTCCACAAGTGTGTGCGGCAGAAGCAGCCATCTGTGGGAATGAGAAAATGATCTATTTTTTTTAAACATAAGAAAATAAATTGTAATTTACTATTTCACAAAGTTGAGTTAAATAGTTTCTTATTACTGCATAAATCCTCCCGCCTGCTGCTCTGCTTAAATCTAACTATTCTAAAAGAGACAAAGTATGTGGATGTTGTTTCAGCTCACCTTAATGAACCTGTACATCGTCTGCGGATGTTTTCACACCAACAGCGTCCGATCCGTGGAGCGTTTGTGCGGCATCTGTCACACAACTCTTCCTCACCGCAGTTTTGAAGTAGAGTGAGAAACGCAAGGGAAAAAAGAAGGGGGGAAAAACTCACAATTTTGTCAGGCCACGCCCCAAACACACACACACACACTCTCTCTCTCTCTCTGTCTCTCACACGCAATTACACATGTAGCGTGATAAGGGTGGAATCCCTAAAGCGTCAGGTCCGCCGCGCGTAATTACGCGCCAATTAAAACAGCATCCGAATACGCCTCCACGTGCTCTCCGTTTAATGCAAACGCTGTCTTGTGTGTACAGAACACACACACACACACACACACGCGCGGCACTGCTAAACATACACAAGGGTTGCATCTGGTTTCAATCAGGTCAAAATCGTGGAGTTTGCCCCCGCACAAAAGCGACGCCAAACTGAGCTTAGTCATGTTTTTAAGACATTGTTTAACTTTCTTTCCTGTCTGACGCAAAGTCAGAGAGTAACGTAATGCAATAATAATTTTAAAGAAAATAAAGGCAAAATGATATATGAATTTGATTCCAAATGGTGATCAGTAACTTTCCAGATGTTTAAGCAGTGTTCAGCCTGCTTATCAAACACACTGTAAAGTTTATTTTGTTTGGTTTAATGTTTAAATAATTAAATCCATTTTTAAAAAGGAGCTACCAATTCTATCCTAAAAGGTGGCTGAGTGTGTGAAAAGCAGGCTACCCTTTTCCACTCAGTGTTCCCGCATAACCAGATGTTTTACAACCTTGGCACGGTGCTTTTTAATGGGCGCAGTGGAAAAGCAGTTTAACCTAAATTAGAGCAAGACAAGAATCTATTTAAAAACACACTGTGCTACGCTGAGAGGCTACTGGTTTAATAAACAACTGTTACAAGAAGAAAACATGAAAAGAAAACTTAACAATCATTTATTAAGCAATATTCATCCAACAAGGTCTCCAAATCTGACATCCATGAATAGAAAACTGCAGACATTTCTGTGCACATTCTCACCTCTCAGGATGCATTTCTCGTAAATAAATAAATAACACTTTTATCTTTCAAAACATAAGGGCATCTGCGAATGGAGGCGTGTTGTGCCTCAAATTCTTAAAGATAGTAAAAGTTATTCTCTCCTTCATAATTTAACATGGCATGCGAAATATAGATATCTGTTTTGCAAAGCAGCTGCAGTACCATAGTTGTCGAGAGTCTTGATGGGAGGGAGATGGCACAAGAGGACACGGTACGATGGTTGGATTCAACCGATCCTTAAAGATCAGCCTCTTCTCATTAAAAAATATTTCTACAAAACTATTCAGCGACAGTCGCAGTGTTCAGTCGGTTTTAGTGTCTAGTCCCAGATGGCAGCGAGGGTTGGTCTAATCTCTACTACACATTTTGAAGTGGGAAAAAATATAAAAGCTTCAGTTCAACTCAAACCTGTCACTCCAGCTTGTTGTAACGGTAAGCACTCGGCACGACAAGTGATCGATTCTTTTGAGAAAACGTTTCGATAAAATTTGGGCCAAAAAAAAAAAAAAATTTGAATTCACTCTGGTTCACTGCATGATCTGTAGTCACACTGAGCACACAGACGGAATGTTACACTTCTAACCATGCATAGATAGATCTTGTATAGACTGTGTTTTGGCAAAAAAATTTGGCACGACAAAAAAAAAAAAAAAAAAATCGACATGAAAGGTCAGAACATTTCCCACAGAGCATTTGATTCACAAACAACACCGATAATTAGCAAATAACCTTTAGAAAAGTGTCGGAAGCACAGAGTGACCTGGGAACTGAGCACACAAACATCTGAAAAATGTGTGTCTGGAAAAATATATTTCATTTTAATAAATTATATCAGTTTTTATTGTCAATACCAAGAGATGAATAAAACTGACCTCTGTTGTGCTACATGCTACTAGAAGGCTTGAATAGTACAGTGGTGGAAAAAAAATCTGGGACAGTCCCAGGCATTTTGACATATTACATGAGGAATTATTTTTAGGTCTTCAAGTGCAATTTTCAGCCAAAATTCTAAACAAATCTTTAAAGGACATTAAAAACTTAAAATTGATTGGTTCCATAAAATACAGAAGAAATTTAGAGCACTGGGTCATCTTGGTAGCAGTGATCCACTACTCAGCACATTTGAAAGTTCCTCAGAGATAAAACACAGGAAGCACACCTGAGGAGACACATTTTCAGCCCACTGAGACTGTAGATATTTTTAAGGGTGTCTCAAAACTTTTTTTCCACCACTGTCTTCTGTACCTTAATATCACCTGCTGTCATTTGTCTGTGAATCAGATGCTCCGATGACACTTTCAGCTGGTAAAAATGAAACAGGACAATGTTCTCACTGACTGCCGTGTCCCTGTCAGTGAGAAAAGAGGAAACGGTGACTCTGTGACTGTTTGGAACCTCTCTCACAGTCGTGTCTCTAGTATCAAAGTTGTGACGTTCGGTCTGTCTGGAGGGTGAATGTAGTGCTGACAGGCGGTGGCAGGAAAGTGCTGCAGTGCCTCCGATCTTCATCGGTCTCCTCCTCCTCCTTTTCCCCACGCTGGTCAGGTCTCAAAGTACTTGTAGATCTGAGAGACGTACTGCATGACGCTCTGCCAGTCGGGCCTGTCGGTCTTCATCAGCTCCTCTATGTCCTATTAGTACAGTCACAGAGAGAGAGGTGAGAGAACTTTTGAGCTCCATGATGAAAACTAATGAGCTGAAGCCAACGTTCTACTCTTTAATTCTGTTTTTTTTAATACAAATACTTAACTTATTCTGCAAGGACAGCTACATGTGATCATAAATAGAGGGAACTATTATTATTAATTTGCTATTGATTAAAAAACTGCTCAATAAATACCTTTTTTTTTGGATTGAGCACAGAGTAAATACGCACTGACACAACCCAAAAACCACATCATCTTTTTCATACTTTGTGGTTCATTGAATTTTCATCTGTGCTTTGATCTACAGAATTTGTGAGACTTCTCTAATTTCAAGACTGTGATCCAGCTATGTGAAGCTGTGCTGAGATGCTGGGGAGACAAATCCCAGCTGACACCGATGAGTCAGAGGGTGAAACCAGGCTTTCACATGACTCCATGTCGAGCCACATCTTCTCTCTGAGCTGTGCCGAGGCTTTGGTTTAGGCAGCAAAAATGAGTGCAGACTTAAACACAGTCTGACTGCTGTAATCTATTGGTTGATAGTATTTTTAGGTCACTGACATGGGAATAAGTTTACAGTATTCAAATTACGCGCATAGGGACAATCAAGTAATGGAGAATTAATTAGCTCTTAAATCACTTCCTTGCCGAGGTCATGCTGGTTCTTCCACATTTAAAGCAAATGATCCATAAGGATTCATTTGTGTATTTTCAAAAGTCAGCTTATCTTTAGTTGGACTTTAAAAAAGAGGAAACATCCTAAAGAAAGAAGCTGTCATCAGAGAGAGTTAAAAAAGTTATGCACAGATGTGGAAGAGGGGAATCCCATTAGTTTATGTCTCAGAGGGCAGCAATCACAGAAATATGTTTTAAATCATTAGTTGCAGCTGGAGTGTCACCAGTATATACACAGATCTGGACTGCAGAGAAGATATTTCATTTGTGCTGTCAGTGAAACAGCAGCAGATTATTTCTTTAAATCTTTAATCTGTTTTCCCTGGATGTAGTGTATGAGAGGGATTAACTTGACCCGGTCAGGATTTAAACTGTTTAGTGATACATCGTGTGTTTGTGCGAGAATGAGGAAAATATAGCGAATACACTGAAAATAATAACATAAATGGAAGTGTGTGTGTGTCTGTGTGCGTTCTGTAATAGGCTACTTTTGGGGACACATTTCAGCTGTCCAATTGGAGACTAAAGCTGTGTTTTTTTCAGTTCTCAGACCCAAAGGAGGAGGAGGAAAAAAAGATAAGTGCTGTTTGGTGGAGAGGTTGTTTCTGTTATCAGTGAGATGATGAAATACCGTCAAGAGTCCAATTTGACTAACAGATCCATCCAAACAAGTGGTTTATGATGTTGAGAGACAGAATGTTACAGTTCTGGGATATTATCAAATGATCTTTTCTCATACACATGAATGACTGGTTTTTCCCACACAGTAATAAAGTTAATCTGACCACAGTCTTAAATTTTTTTGTTTATCTATTTATTATATTCCTTTAACAGTTAATGTTATAAACATAAACATGATAGATTTGAGATGAAGTTTTGAGGAGATTTAAAGGAAAATCCCACATCAAACTGTTAACCTTTTTTTCCTAAACTTTCACCTTTTCACAAGATCAGTTGTACATGGCCTGCAACCCCCTGCATATACATGCGCAGTGCAGTTTAATAGTTTGACATACAGAAGGGTTATAACAAAATCCAAAGAAGAGTAATAACCAAATTAGACAGAGAAAAAAAAAAGTAATTAAAAAAAACAATAATGATAGAAAATACATAAATAGATAAATAAATAAGTAAATAAATAAAGAATAATAAAATAGTAATAACAATAATTAAGAAATACTGCATTTGTTTCTTAAATGTGTAATACACTCTGCATCTCTCCATGTTGGACATCAGCCCACCTATATTATCTTATCTTGTTCCCCTAAAAGAAGCGTATACAGCATACTATGGAGGAATATAAGGAAGGAGCAGGAGTTAGAATAAACGGAAACAAAAAAAAAAAAAACAAGGTTGTGGGGGACACCCATTTCTTAGATGCTTTCATTTCTTCTCTTTAAGGAACCATGCCCAGAGACTCACTGCGGTTGAAGTAGTTGATGAAAGATTGCCATATCCCATAGAATTTGTCCTCTTGTTTTTTCAGTGAAAATCAAACTTTTTTCTAAATCTAAATGTTTCATTACATCCCTGATAAGATTCAAGCATGTGGGGGCAGTCTTCTGTTTCCAATTAAGCAATATCAATCTTCATGCTACCATACTACGCCCCTTTGCAGTTGTGGTCACATCAGCATCTATTATTCCTAGAACTTCCATCAAGAGGTCTGGGTGTAAGGGCCTGCCCAGAGTTTTTGCCAAGATATGTAAAATGTTCTGCCAATAGTCTAAGATCTTTGGGCACCTCCAGAACATATGAGCCAGCGAGGCTAATTTCCACAGCGATCGCATGAAAGATCTATTTCTGGGAAAATTCTATTGAGTCTCTGCTTTGACCAGTGTAGACGATGTATTATTTTAAATTGTAGGAGCCCATGTCTTGTGCAAACTGAAGATTTATGCACCTGTTCAAGAGCCTCCTGCCGTTGCTCCTCTGTAATCTCCCAGCCCAGGTCTCCCTGCCAATCTCAAATGTTCCATGGATGTTGTGGATGTAAGTTGGATCATCAATAAATATATTTGCAAAGCTACCAATGCCTTTTATATGCCAATCATCAAACATTGAGTTATTAAACAATGGAGCAAAGGAGTGATTCTTAATTAGAGGACTTTGGAGTGAGCCAGCCTGCCATCCATAGAATTTCCTAATTTGACCCCAAAATCAAACTGTTTTTTATTTAACGACTAGACAACTGACTTTGGTTTTACTACATGAAGTACTTTACACCGCGTTTGTTTACGTCATGGCAAAAACATAAGAGGTTTCCTTTTCAAATGCTCACTAATCTTCCATTGATGGAGCAGCTGCTTGTTTTTATCCATATTTGGCATAGATGTCTATTGAGCAGCACCGGAACAGAAGCCCGAGGCTATTTAGCAATAAAAGACTCAGTAGCCAATATATGACAGAGATAAGCTTGTGATTGTCATGTTGTTATAAAAAACCTTTGGGACTTCTCCATTCTGAAGAAGTTTGACAAACCAAAGAGTCCCCCCCCCCTTCTGTCTAATTGAAGGATGTCTCTGTGTTATCAGTATATGTGTGTGTATGAGGGGCCCAGCTTGTGAAATATGAGATGAAGCTTTGTCAGTGGTTAAAGTTGAGGTTAAGGTTAAGTTTCCAGGAAATTAATAAACGTGCACATGATTTTGTAAAAAGGTGACTTCAAGGTTGAGTCATTCATTCCGATAAAAAGACTTCAATATTTGAACTAAACACTCACATAAATACACCCCACCCTTATTGCTGCTTCAGAAGCTCCTCCCCTCCAAAAACCACAGATGTACATTGCCACATCACTGACAAATATGGTGGAATCCAAACTGCAGCATCAACTGTATGCCTTTCTGCAATCTCCTCACAGTCGTCTGTCTTCACCGGGCTGATTGACAGCAGATTTTTAATGAACCGGAACACTTTTGCGTGTCTATATGCTTGACAAATGTATTGCATCAGTCACCCAGAATCATCGACTCCACCTTTAAGTAAACCTGCATGTGTGCTGCGTACGTGTCTGTGTGCGCGCTGTGTGAGTGGCAGCTCAACTCACCAGGGAGGGTTTGATGCCAATGCTCTCGGCCGCTTGAAAAGCCAGGGTCAGATTCCGGACCTGAAGGAAAACAAACCACTGGGTGCTGAGACACTCAAACTATTCTCTGCTTGCTGTTGTATTTCAGTACCACACACAGAGTTTGGGAAGCAACAATAAGCTCACAAATACATTCATGAACCCTGCAAACACCAAATATGCAGCCTAACATGTCTGTGAGCCTCAGCTTGTTTGTTTGAGTGGATTATATTATCTCTTATGCTTGTTTGATAAGTGTCAGGCTACACTGGGCAAAAACAGACATCTGTGAGACTAATCAGCACCTGCAGGAACTGGATCTTTGCACATTTTCATCACTTTCTTTGGTAATTTTTCCACAAAGAAGTAGCGATATTTTCAAACTTAATGAATGAAATACAAACTGCCCTTTAAATAGAAATGAGCACCCAAACTTATTAAGATTATATCTTGTACTTCTCACAATCACTTCGACCATCATATTAACTGTTTCTAAAACGACCCTAAACATCAGCACTACCATTGATGAATTAACAAAATCATACATTTTTAATAATTTGATGTGCAGCTGTAGACTGGATATTTAAAGAAATCTGAATAACACCTAAAAAGCACAGTAAGTCTATCTATGGAGTTAAAGTTTTCTTTAAAAACATCTATGATAAGGGGTGAAGGGGGGCAGTAATGGGATTACTGGAAGGACGGATTATACTGGGAAGAGGTTGGATGTTTGGGCCTCAGGGAAAGTCACTCAGCAAGAGTTATTAAAGCCAACACGCATCTATTGAATTATTCAGAGAGATGGGCCACGCAATGTCTCTGTTATCAGCTTAATGTTACACATTCACACCGACAAGGCCGTGCGCACACGCCTACGCTGCTAATTTGTCACATAGGATGTGTCAGGCCCAGTCTGAGGTGTTTGTCGATTGTTTTAATCTCCTAGAAAGACCTACAGAGGAACCATATTGTTTACAAAGTTGCCAGCTTGTTACTGTATATACCACCTGTATGTCCATGCTGCAGAGCTGTCAACACCCAGCTATGGCTGCTGCTCTGCGCCCAGGTCTCTGACAATATGACTACACAAATGCCACATTCATAATTCATCCTTGGGGGTGTCTGGTAATGCTGCGTGGACGATACATAGCAGGCTTATAAAAGGTATACAGCTTCATAAAGGAAGTCTGTAATGTGCGGCTTAATGGTGGAAAAAATGACTCCTGGCAAAATAGCTTCAAAGCATTATAGGGGTTTTATTTTCCTCTTGGCAAACATTCTTCTTTTAGACCTACAGTGTGTAAGCAGACTATTTTCACAGTTTACAGGTTCACTTTTTCCACAAACAACTTATTGTGGCTTTATGTGTGGGGTTTATTTTGGAGACACAATGTTGCACGTCTAAGTAGAAGACAGGACAATAAGAGAGGCTGAGGGTGCGGTTCGTTTGCTGTACTCATTAATCAGAGAGGACATTCAGACTATACTTTTGGGGAGAAAAAAAGTTTCTAAACAAACATCACTTCACTCTCTGATAGTTAAATTGAGGTCTGAAAGATTGATCATTTTATGTGATTTCTCAGAAAAGCATCCTGTCAGAAAGTGTTGACGTAGCTTCAAACAGTACATGTGAGGTAGCTCAACCCTCTTGTGCGAACTGACACGAACCCAAAGAATTGCTCACAAACGGATGTCAAAATTTGTGTGAGTGAGCCAACTATTGGATAAGAGGGTCATAGGTAACATGTTAATTGTACGCATGTATGTGTGTTTGTGTCTATAGTCTTCCTGTAGTTTTTTTTTTTTACCTTATCTTGACTGATGAGTTCCTGGTAAGGGATGTGGGCAGGCAGATATGTGTGCAAGAGGGCACAAAAAGCCAAGCCATCACTCCAACTGCTGCTGAAGTTGGTCACATCAATATTCTGCAGAGGATGCAAAAACCAGAAAAACAGCGGTCACACACAAACCAGAATCAATTACACACACTGATAATAAGCATAAAGTGCCCATAATTTCAGTGGGTGAGTGGGTGAATAGTCTCCTGGGCAAAAGGACAGGCAATTTAAAAAAAAGCCATTAAGTCATACAACCACAGGAAACAACATGAAAATTAAAATGTAATGCTATTATGTGCTGGTCGCATTTCCTTTGGCGGATGTTTGGAGGATCTTCTTAGATCCCCTTTAAGCCTCTGTTGCTCCCTCTGATCTCTCCTCTGGCTGAAGAACGTGCATAGCAGCACGTCCAGTTTGTTGTGTTTTTTTGTGTGTTTGCACAATTGACAGAGCATCGTCACTTCACACTCTGTGTTCAGGGTATACAGTCTGATAAGAGTACAGTGTTCGGAGGAAATACTTCCTCAGGGCCATTGTTGAGTTATAGCAGGATAGATCAGATATTTCCGGTGTCTCCCTAACTCCTAGTCCTCACATACTTCTTA
>JANJYP010002321.1:0-29693 GCA_024605115.1 Rastrelliger brachysoma | reverse complement strand
ATTCTGTGCGCAGCCCTATCCAGAAATCTGATAAATAAATTTTAAAAAATCTACCCATGACACGTACCCCTTACAATCACGTACCACAGTTTGGGAAGCGATGGTCTAAAATATCTTAATTGGAGTAAGACATTCATGGTCCCAAGAGGATGGACCATACTGACTTTAGTGACTCATTGGCATTTCCTCTAGCACCGCCGTGAGATTCACATTTGTGGCTGTGATTGAAACATCTGGTCAATTATTATTTGGTTGCCATGAAAATTTACAACAGATATTCAAAGTCTCAAGAAGATAGATTTGGTGATCTTTCGACTTTCCCACCAGCCCCGCCCTGATGTGAATTTATTTTGTATATTACTGAAATATCTTCAAACTTTTAGATGGATTACTGTGAAATTTGGTACATGCATTCATGATCCAACAGTGGATGAATTGTAATAACTTTGATCTCCAGACTTTTCATCTACCACCAAAATCAAATCATGACAAAGCACTACATCAAAACGTAGACATTGCTTCAAAGACATACTCATCATTCCCAGCTGTACTTTGTGTTCTGTGCTATTTAGTGAATATTTGTATACTAACACAATAAATCAGTATGGGGAACATGATAAAAATGAACATCAACATCCTAGTACTATAGTCTCACTAGCATGTCTGTAGACTGTCTTGTTAATACCATACAGATCCTGTTTGACATTAATGACAATGTTAGTATTTAAAAATCATTAGTAGCGATTTGTAAAGGCATATTAGGTTCTGCTTTACTCATTTAGCCAGCCATCTCACTTCCCATCTCTTCCAGTAAAGGAGAAAAACTCTCTCTTTGAGTGCCTAACTGATACCAAATTGTTTTAAACTTTATGCGATCTCTTTACTGCTTCTATCAGATTAAGGAGGCAAAGTGGTTACAGGCCGTTTCAAACCCACAACGGTGTCCTGAGCTGTTCTAGCTGACAGTATGCTTCACATTTGTGGAATAACCACACTGCAAAATGGGGAAATTTAAAAAAAAAAAACTCATATTACACTTTTTTGTGGCAATATGTATCTATGAACTTAAGTTGAGCTGAATTTCTACAGTTTAATTGTATTTATTGAGTCTTTTGAAGTCCTTTTTTATTTTGTAGTTGCCTGATGTATTTGTCATTTAGTCTTATTAGAAGGGACTGTATTGTAGTGCAGCACATCACCCATCTCTTGCCTACAATGAGTTATATTCAGTACATTATACTCAGCCTATATCAAATATCCAAAACGGTCTGTCAGGGTGATGGAGTAGCTGGTCAATCAAACGAGGATGATTTATTTGTCAGGTACCATATTAATACTCTCAGTGCCTGGATTCAGGTGAGTCAGTCCTGAAGTGGTTTTTTTCAAAGGTTACTGTCACAATAAATCTCTAATGATGACTAGCTGTCTCAAATGTCTGTGTGACTCACATTTACATCTGTCACATCTCTGCTTTGGTCCTTTTTTTTGATAGACATTTGGGATTCCTCTGAACTTCTCGATAGCTTTCATTTGATTCTATGGGCTCGTCAGGCTTTTCAGGATAAAGTTGCACGTACTGTTTAGTGACAGCGGCAGATTTATAACTTAAAACACCAATCAACATGTTTGAAACAATATGTCCTTGATTTCAGATAATAGAATACAAAAACCAGCCTGGGCATTATCGCCGTTGACCGCTAACCTTTCAAGCTAATAACTATTGTTTGAAGATGTTATCAGCTCTAATTAGCTTGTTAAATAAAATTAAGTCCATGATGATTATAACGATGTTTTAAAATGAGAAATCTGCAAAAGGATCTGAAATATGCACTAGACAGCAATATGAAGGATCATGCTCATTGATGTACCGTTTATTGATGTATGTATACTTTCTCATTCAAGAGAACAGGAAAGTGTGTCCAAACTTTTGACCGATACTGTATGTCGAATGAGTCTGTGACAATAAATACGTTATCGACTTATCGCACAATAACAAATATTAGCACACTTCACATTAGCAGCTAAATGATGGTATAAAATGATCTTCAAATAACAACAATTATTGACATAATTGCAATATATTGTCCAAAAAACAGTTAACGTGACAGGCCTAATGTTGAAGACATGGAGCATGAAGCATTGTTTTAGTACTCCAGAGCAATGCTAGCTAAGAAACCATACAGGGACAAGCAGTGTTAAAAAGTAATTACTTTACCACAACTTGTACCCTTGTACTTTACTCAAGTATTTCCATTTGATACTACCTCATACTTCCACTCCATTACATTTCAGAGGGAAATTTTGTACTTGAGCTTTGTTCAAACTAGCAACAACTCCAGCAGCTACAACTGTAACATGCTGCTCAGCTCATACACTTATATACTGTACACTTGAGAATTAATAATCTAATGATGTCATATATAATAATATATCACCAGAGGTCCAAAACCCACTACTTTTAGTACAGTTTGCTGCTAATACTTATGAACTTTTGCTTATGTTGAACTGTTCATGCCGGACTTTAACTTGTAATGGTGTATTTTGGATTTGAGTAGTTCCTCCACCACTGAGGACAAGCCACACAGAGGTTAGAGTTATGGTTTATTGGTCATATTCAAGCAGTGGATTTCTGTTTTAACAACACAAGAGAAACAGCTTTGAGGATTATGTTTAACCAATACATTTGTGAGAGATAATGCTGTTTTGGTTAAAAGATTGCTAGGATTTCTGGAGTGTAAATCTACCCAAATCCAAACAGAGCCACTGATGTTACTCATAACTATAATACAGCAGCATCCACGACTGCTTCCCACACTGCTTCTTGAATGGCCTTTTTCTAACATAACCTGGAATCCCCCCAAAACACTGTAGGTAGTCATATGCTAACCCTTGGCCTTGGAACACTACTTTAGCATTGCTACTGTAGGTGGTAAGCTTGTTAGCTGAAATTGCCTTGCAGCCTCCGGTAAAGCAGATAAACATACAGTTGAATCCATTCCTTGAACATTTGCTCTTGTGTCTTTAGCTTTAAAATTGCAAAATACACCGAATCATTCAATTTATTCATACGCCGAAACCCGAAGTTTGACAGACCTGTAGTTACAGTTGCTAGGCTATGATTGAACAATCACTGCTCAGGGAGGGAGGGTTTATCAAATCAATACAGAAATATCTAACATAAACCACAGTATATCACCGTGATGAATTGTAGAATGCTAACTGATGTGTCATTTAATTTTTTTGGCATGAGAAAAGGGGACTCCCAGCCCTCCTGGCTGAAATGTGTTACGACGATGGTAGCTGCTGGTAGCGTCCAACACTCTAATAGCTGGGGACTAGTTGTTCCAATACACATTACAGCTTGGAAAGTATATTTGGAAAGCCAGAAATCTTTGCTTCCAGTAAAGTAATTGTTGAGTCACTGGTATCGATCAACAACCCAGTCAAGCTGCCTTTAGATTTATTACAGTCATCTGCGATAGAGCCGTAAAACTTTAGTTATTATACCTTTAATAATAATATACACAAGGAAAGATATAAATGACTATAATTCTCTGTTGCACAAAACATATTTTTTCCTTAATACGAGCCCCCACTGGATCCTGTCTACCTCCGTGAATCTGTGTGTGATCCAGATTCAAGGTCCCCACACAGTCCCCTGAGAAAAAGAGCTGTAATCAAAATGCCAGTCACACTCTCAAGCCCTGACAGATAGGATGGTCATGGGAGATGGATGTGCCTCACAGAATCTGGCCCCGTTCATAACTGTCCACGCCACTGCACTGCAAAGAGACCAAAAAAAAAAAAAATTGTTTTCACATCATAATTTCCACGGAATCTTCTTAAAAAAAACCCACCATCATCTGGCAGGCTCTGGTCGGACCTGCGTCGAGGTAGTCTGCATGTGTTTAGTAAATGCAAGACAAAAAGTTTCCATCTGTTCACCTATAATCACAGTATTTCCTATGGGATATACAATAGCAAACACTGAGCTGCGTGTGCTTCAGGAAAAAAAAAAAAAAAAAATGTGACTTTGATCTGAAATCTGGACCGTGTCCAAGCAGCAGAGTATGTACACAAAGCCTAAGAGACACATGTCTTTATGTGTGGATTAGTGACAGAAATTATTTTCCTCTATAAAGAGGTCACTATACAAACAGTCCAAACAGAGCTATGTAGAACATACAAAGTCAATGCAACTGGATTTCTTGGCTGAGTGAACATTTACCTGCATTACATTGAAACACATGCCTCACACATTAAGAGAGTGAAGCCATATGTAGAGTAGAGATTTATTGAGTTTTTACTTGTTTTTCTGTCAACGTACACATGGAATCTGTCTCAGTACCCACCTTTGCCGTATTCTCAATTAGCCCATTGTTTGCTTGTGTGATTTACTTCTAGGTAATTGTCAAAAGCACCCTATTTTTGTGTGGCTCTCTCATTGCTGCAGGGATATCAACTTCTTTTTTTTCTCTCTTTCACATTTCAAACTACAATTTCCCAAGGTCAAGAATGAACATTCTCTCTCGACATGTTTCATTCTTTCTAGGTTTCCAGAACAGGAAAAAAAAAAGGATTCTGCTAAATGAAACCTCCTGTGTTGTATTTGTACTTCAGTGTCTTTAAATGCTATCAAGTGTCTTGTGTTTCAAGTGCTGTTGATATTATCATTTTACTTTCAGAAGATGTAGTTAGTTCTGGGTATTGTTTAAAAAATGAAGATAGCAGCGCCAATCCAAGTATCCTGAAAGTGATACTGATACCAACTGAATACTTTATTCAATACCTGGTCCACATTTTCTTGCTTTTATCTGGTGTAACAGTCGTATAGTGTAGACACACTTTAGAGCTTTTCGGTGGCATCTTGGCTGCTGAACTCTTAACTTCAATTCACCATGACTTCACCACCACCACAGACAGGTTGGAACCGGCAGTGAACTGATCACATCACATGAAATCAAAGAACACTTGGCTGAGAGCAAGTCCATACAAATAGTTATATTTTCTAGTCAGAGATTTGTACTCCAGGCACTCACCTTCAAGTCAAGGAATTTTAAACATAAAGGGTTTTTATATTTCCTTGACTTGAAGGTGAGTGCCTGGAGTACAAACCTCTGACTGAAGTCGTCTCAAAGGAATAACTCCGGTTGCATCCCTTTATCTGAAGACAAGACAATCAGAGCGCTCGATAACCTGTCTTTTTGTTTTAGTCATATTTTCTAGTTCTGGGTGGAAAAAAAGGATTCCAAGGGGATTGCAGGTATCGTTTGAACGGAGACATTTAGATACTACTTGGTACCCTAACCCTTAACCCTAGACGTATTAGGACCTTTTTCATCGATTTGAATTCTCACAGCAGATGAAGATGAAGTGTTTATCCACCATGGTAAAACCAAAATGAGTACACACAAAAATTCACTTTCATTTCGCTATCTAAAATCGATGTCGGTTTCAATAACCTTCAAGTTTCATCATCTGACTGCTCGTCTTGACCTTTTTTCAAATGACATCACTATCCCTCCCACATTTCAGCATTTAACTCAGGAATGATGGTCAGAGCTGCAAACATAAAACTGCAGTTTGTAATAAACATGCTCACTTTAAATGCTCATTGGGACAGGCCTATAATTTTATACACTGTATTTCATGTCACCCAAAGGAAAAATTCCGACATTCCAACATTTTTTTCAGAATTCTCTCTTCACTTGTTTCATTAGAGCAGCAGTGTCTTTTGTCAAGAGTGCTAACAGATCAGTCACGGCAAAGGACTGGAGACAAATCAAAGAGTTCATCACTGCGATCTGTCTTCCAGAGACAGTTATCGTCTCTTGGCTGGGCTCCACATCAACAAGAGCTCGTCCTGTCTATAACTCTCTCTGTCCTGTCCCAGCACGGTCCTGGCACCTGGCGCTCTATTGCTTTCCACCTCCAGTTTCTAATTATAAAGAACTCTAATTATAATGCTGAGGTCACCTTGCAAATACGTGAAAGTCTGTGATGTTTAGGACTCTTTTTATATTACTTTCAATAAATAACTGGAGGAGCTGAGGACAGACAGCTTACCATTTAAGCCAATACTTATATCACTAGCTTCTATCAACACCAGGGTTGAATTTATGGATCATTTACATTGTGTTTACTTGTAGAGACTACCACAAAATGACAAATTAATTATTAGTGTCAGCAGTTGAGAAAGGTGAGGTAAGATAAAATAAGACACATTCCACTTGGTCAGTTTTGAAACTCCTCTTAGGGGGGAATTTCAAAACTGACCAAGCGCTTTGAGGAATGCGGTTGAATGATTTTGGGGGCAGTAACACTTTTTTTTTTTTCCTTCAGTTCAATATTTTAACCCTGTATGTACGGAAGCATATCATATTTGTTACATGAGTTTTAGAGAGCTGTAAATCATCAGTGTGATCAACCTGATGTTTCCAGTCACATACATGTACAGTAGTACACAGATAAACCAATACAATGCTAAATGATGAAATATTCTGTAGCTCATTTGATGTTATATTCATGTTGAAAATGTGTGTACCAAATCAGATACAGCAGGTACAGAACCTCATTTATCTGTAATATTCCATTTTCATGCATTATATATTATTATCAGGCATAAAAAAGTTTGAAGGTGGTGATACAAGCTTTATGCAGGACCTTAAAAATGTTGTATTCAGTATGTTTTTCTGTGTTTAAAAAGATAAACAGAAAATTCCCAGTTCAAATTTGATAGAAAGTCTGATTTTTTTTATAAATTACTTGTCAGAAGTTCCAGTTTAAAAGAATTTGAATTTTCTTGCAATTACTTGATGGTTCAAAGGCTTTACAGGGTTATATAGCAATTTTTTCCTCATTTCTATGGTTAATTCATCTGGAACAATAGTGATTCTTTTGGAAAAATTTTGGATTTTCTATTATTACCACTTGCTGTTTTGGTTGACCTCACAGTAACAATCTTTCTATACACAGGAAGTGATGTGTTGTACATTTTTCCAAGTTGTTTGGCATAACTGGGTAGTTAGCATGAGTAATCTTAGCCGCAGTGGTTGAACAAACAAAAGACAAAAGTCTCCGGTTTCAGTCTGAATGCGATCGAATTCAGTCTTCTCCACCAAGTATTAGTAGACCCACAGTACTGCAATGTCTTTGTGTGCTTTCTGTCTACGGTGTTCCATCAGGATTGGTCTCTATCTCCACTTGCCATCATGCCTCTGTGATTCGATCATGACCTCATCCAAAACTAAGAGGCTTGAGTTCTTCAACAGGCGCTTGCGGTTCCGAATTTATGAGCCTTGATGTTGATACAGACATTAAAGATATATATCAGTCCGAGACACAGAAGCATAGAGCGGAGACACCACTATTGGTTTTGGCGATTGAAAGTTTCAATGTGCTGTCACATGCTGTAATTTTGTGTGTTTTAAGGCGTTTGAGACTTTGTTCTTAGGGCAAATTTCCAGACAAGGTTTTAAAAAAACAAGGAGAATCTTGTAAAGATAATTATAGAAAATTATAAAAGGCATTTTTGGTGCTCTTGTGGGAGGATTATAAGGTCTTAAGGACTCAGGTATGACAGGTGTGTGAAGACCAGTATTGGCAGTTTGAAGGGAAGGGATTTAATTTCCTAATATCTGACAGTTTTCAGGCCAAAAAAAGTATCCAGCATTTTACTCCAAACTTTATTCTTGGCAGGATGACAGAATAGAGATTATTGGACTGGGATTAGTGATTAGAGAACTGAATGACTACATTGACTATGGTACAGTAATAGGAACTGTGTCGAGTGTGTGTGTGTGTGTGTATATTTGTATGGGAGCCAAAATAGCAAAATAACTTGGCTTGGTGAAAACAGCAGTGTCTGTCTGTCGGAGTGATGCATTCCAGAAGAAGTCACTTACTGCACTGATGTGAAATAAACACACCGCGGTGAGTATATCAAAAAACAACAACACATCGCACAGTTTCTTCCAGATGGCCACGTAATCATCTCTCATTATCCCAAACGATTTCAACACAGCATTGTGTTTTGCTCTCAAGAAAGGCAGTTTTCTCATGTATCTTCATTTTATTTATTCTCACTGTGACTTTGATGATTTGAAGTTGAAATATTATATAGAGGTTTTAGATTCTCCACAACAGATCCATTACATCCAGATCTACCAACCCTTACATACTGTTCATATTCTACACCATCACACTGTATTCTGGGTTACTTTTGACCCGGCCTAAGATCCCCCTCATAAAAAGTGCCTTTAGCAAATTTTGGTAATTTTCACTATTGATGCTATGTTTTGATCAGCATTAATAGTAGATCATGTGACTGATCAATAAATGTGTGACTAAACCTTGACGAATATTTCAGAGCAGAGAGTGTTTTTTTTTAGCTTTTACACTAAACAGCTACTATCACACAATATCATGTCCTGTTTTATCGTAGACATGAAAATACAACATAGCAATAATGATTTCCATGTATCTGATGTAAAGTGAAAATGACTTTAACTTTCTGGAAGTGTGGGGTTTATTGTAGAACCATTACAGCCATCAGTCTTCACTGCTACATCATAAAAAGAAATCCTCAGAACTACTATCTTATTAACATCAACTATTCATTTCACTAAAACACATGTCAATAGGTACGGGTCAAATTTGACCTGAAACAACCTCAATGGACAAAAATTTCTAGCAATATCACAAAGATATTGTCATTTATATGCATTTGGGGCCACTTTAGGAAAGGTCATCAAATTTTTGGGTAAAAGACATTTATCAAAATGTCCAAACGAGTCAGATTTGACCCGAATAGTATGTAAGGGTTAATACAATTCAAAAACGCATAACCAAAGACAGCTTGGGACCTGAAGTCACAGCCAGGCTATGTATGTCAGTGCTGTCTCTCTTCAATGTTTCTTACATCAGTCTTACTGAAAAAGTGAAAGGTGTCTCTGGAGTTTAGTATCCAAAGAGGATTTTTAACAGCTCATTTGTTCCATAGATTTCAGTACAAGATGTTTTTGTGCGCAGTTTTATTCCAAATAATTACTGTCAAATTAACCCAATAGTCCGCCAACAGATCTCCCAATAGAGTGAGCTCCGGCAGGAAAAATAAAACAGCAAAAAAAAAAAAAGTGAAAGACACTGTAACTTTTTCTACAATACAACACATCTCAGCAACAATCAGTCACCTACATGAAAGCTGACATTCCTAGCGATCTGCTTTGTAATGCAAATGCTCCGTTTCTAAGTAAAAGATAAAGTGTTGCGAAATCCTGCCTGTTTCTGTATCTGAGACGCCTTTGTGCATCTATTACTCAAACTGGACTTTGTGGATCATGTGTCATATCAGTCCCAGCAGACAAAAAGGCAGTGAGTCAGGGATCATGCTCTTGAACAAGCTGTTTGGATTTTTTAGAAATACTCATGATTGGAAATGTCATCGTGATTTTAATGGTTTTCATACTTTTGGGACGTGGCCTGAAAGTATTGTAGTATATGGTATATTTATTTATTTGCCTTTTTTAATAAGTTGCTTGTTGCAGCATTATTTTGTCCTTTATGTGCTTCCATATGAGCTGATACATAAGGTCCACTCTTGGGTAGATTGACCTTTGCCAGATCAAGCTATTGAGGTCAAGAGGACGCCCTAAACGATGCCAACGAGACTCAGTGGCAGACACAAATCACCAGGCTCCCTAATAGTGTTGCTGACAGTATTGACTTGACTGAGGTAGGGTGTCAATAACTGGAAGGCGTGCAGAGCAAAAGGGACCCGAACCCAGTTATTTACGATGTCAGTTGAAGCTCTGTCTGATTATCAGCTCCAGGATGGATGACCCTCAGGTGTCCCTGCATCTGCACCATCTCCAATCCCCTGATTTAACACAAGATCTTCAAGCGCCCCGAGGTTCTTTTTCCCTTTTTTTTCCTTTTCTTTTTTCCTCCCTGTTATTCGAAGTGCAGGTGTGAAAGCAGCATTACCTGTGATAGATGGAAGGGTTCTATTATTGCCTTGCACCCAGAGGGGAGTATGACCCCACCCGGAGCTTCAACAGTTCTTGCTTCCTGCTGTCCCTAGATAATACTGTTGTTATGAAGGTCCGCTCGCTTGCGCACTCCACCCCAGCGTCAGCCCGACCTACTGTATGACCCCAATCACCAAAACAATACTGCATTCTCTGCAGCTAAGCACGCAGACTGCACAGATGACTACCTAGATATACAGGCCCCTTAAGACTTAACATTGCACTTATGGCTGGTGCTGTTGTGCGCGGTGCATGAGCCAAAACGGTGTGCCAGTATTTACATAGTGGGCCCAGAAAAAATAATAATAATAATGAGGCACTGATCCTAACTTGGACTGATCCCATTGGTGTCATAGTATCATACCGTCTGAGCCAAATGTAAGACTCACAAAAGAACACGTTCCTTTATTTCCATTGCCTGTGGTGTTTTTCCTCAGTTCTCTAAAGAATAAAGCTCAGCTTGCCGAGCGTCTGGGTGGAAAATCAGAGGATTTTTTTTTCATATTGTCATTGTTATTCCCAACAATTGAGAGAATGTCTCTTAAGATGTCTGGAATGGAAGCAACTGGCATAGATATCGTGAATAATGGATGATATTGATTCTCATCTCCTGTTATATTTCTTGCCTATAACACAGCTTGATGGCTTTCTTTTTACATATCTTAAGTGGATCTGCATCTCCTTGCTTTTGTTGTCAGCTCATGCCAGAGCCATTTTTGCTCGTGGGGCTCATCTGCAGGGAGCAAAAAAACCTCTAAATAAAAGCGGAAGATGATGTAGAACGGGACCCTCATCTGTCACCGGGTGTTGCCGCTTATCTCTGAATGTTTACGACGAGATAGCTTATAGCAAAAACGGCGTCTACTTTTTTTTTTTTTTTTTTTTTTGTTATGACCCCGGTCACGCCACTTTCAATGCCTCCTTCCCACGGTATAGCAGAACATCAAGCAGCTAATCATGCAAAAACTGTACTTGTTTCCGTGTTTGCAGAAGTGAAGCGTGGCGACAGTGTCAACAAACACTTAGATCTACCATTGAGTACAAAACAAAATCTGTGTTTCTTCTCGAGAAGGAGTGGAGGTGATTAGGGGAACAGAAGATTGTTATTTTTGCGGCTAATCAAGGCAACAAGCCCTCTTGTAATAACATAGTTTTGCAGAGGGAGTGTGTTGGAAGCTGAGGTTTTAGAACTGAAGCGTTGTGTTTTGCTGCCAAATCATTCGGAACTGAAGTGAAAAAGAAAATGAGGCATCGGGTGCCTTTACTAAGCAATTTCATCTATTATATGTCATCTTTAATCGATCAGTTTTACCCGAATTGAAGGAAAATTATTTTATCATTTACGTCCTATGATACAAAGCCAGACAGATAGTTTTGGTTTCATTTGTCCAAGTTCTTAAATATCTGCCTTAATATATTTCCTCAATTTTAATACAGTGGAGGTGAATGAAAATATGCATGTGGTTTTCACAGGACTGAAAAATGATATTTAAAAATTCAACATCAACATCTCTTCCCAGAAACAGTGTACTCATTATTCTGAATAATTCACAGAAAAGTTTTCATTGGGATGACTTCTTCAGAAGGGTTCCCAGCAAGGTGTTATATGGATTTCACTTTACCTCTGCACTGGTAGATATCACTACAGACAAATGGTAAATGGATTGTACTTGTATAGTGCTTTTCAAGTCATTGGGACCACTTAAAGAGCTTTTACACTACATATCTCATTTACCCATTCACACACATTCATACACCAATGACACTGACAGCTACCATGCAGGGTGCCAACCTGTACATCAGAATCTAATTATTCATACACATTTAATTTTGGGTGTCTTGCTCAAAGACATATCGACATGTGGACTGGAGGAGCCGGGAATCAAACCACCAATCTTCTAATAAGTGGATGACCGCTCTACCTCCTGAGCCATAGTGACTAAAATAGTTTTTGTTTTGTTTTTTTGTGGGAAACATGGGGAGAGTGGTCAACTATCAATCACAAGATCAGTGGTTCGCTTTTCTGTTCCTCCAGTTCACATGTTGATGGATCCTTTGGCAACCCTAAATTGCTCCCAATGGGTGGTGCCAATGGTGTATAAATGTGTAAATGAATGTTAGATACTCCTGATGAGCAGGTTGGCACCTTGCATGGTACGCACTGCCATCAGTGCATGAACGTGTGTGAATGGTTGAATGTGAAAAGTAGTGTAAAAGCACTTTGAGAAGTCAAAAAGACTAGAAAAGCCCCATAAAAGTGCTGTCCATTTAATGTTTACTATAACATCCATACATTTGTACTAACATACCTTAAGTAAATTAAAAAGAGCTATGGTATGTAGTTTGGATGTCATTTGTATAATCTGATTTCATCATCTATCAGCCTCTACACACACTTTGTTCAGCAATCAACAGAAAATTAATTGCCAATTATTTGATAAGTCATTCATTGTTTAAGCCATTTTTCAAACAAAACTGCAAGTTGCATGTTCTCAAACGTGATTGAGAAGATGTATTGTGAATTTTCGGCTTCATCTCGTCTTACAGTAATTGAACATATTTGCTTTCAACTGTTGCTCTGCAAAAAAAAAACAAAAAAAAAAAACAAGAAGTTTGAAAAGATCATCTCGGTCAATGGAAATTATGATGAGTGTTTTTTCTTTTTTTTTTCATAGAGCAAACAATTAATCGTTATTGCAGCCATGCTCAACATGCAGAATTTAGAATGGATTCAGTAGCCTAAGGGCCGTTTCACAGACAGTTAATAATAGGCAGCAAGGAATTTTGCATCAAATGAGCACAAAGCTCAGCATGGGTTTCGAATCATATAACAACAGGGTAAAAGTCACATTACAGCAGCTGTATAAAGGTCTTTGTATGGATATGAGGAACAAATTGTATGCATGTGATTTGTAATTAAATCAAATGGTATTGGTACAGTGGTGTCACATTTCAGTTAATTAATCATATTAATACGATGTCTAAATATAAATTGTCCATGTCTACTGGGTAGTTATCTGATATCTTGTGAAGAAGCACATAGCAGCAGATCTGTTAAAGGAGAACTCTGGCCATTTTTGATCCCTAAATAATTTTCCTGAGGGCCATCTAGTGCTGGAGGAAGCAAAAAAACGTGATTAAAAATGGTCCGACCAAACCAGAGTTCTTAAGTGGCTACCCGGCGCTTCAAGATAGCTATAACTATGGAGGCAAACATTTTATCCACATTGGGCCTCTAAACACACTCTGCTCGCTCAGCCACTATAGCCACAGGTGTGCAAAAGCTCGACAATCGGCTAGAAATGCCTGTTGCGGATGTAAATGGAGTTATCTGAGGTTAGTGACTGTTTCGCTACACTATTATGAGTTCAACGTGCATGGTGGTGACTTGTTAGGACCTGACTCACAGGCCCAATGCGGTGTTAAAATGTTTGCTGCCATAGGTTAGTGTTACAACTATCTCGAAGTACAGGGTAGCTACAGGAGAACTCCGGCTTGGTCGGATCATTTTTTTGCTTCCCCTAACACTGGATGATATAGGGGTCAGAAATGGCTGGAGTTCTCCTTTAAGAGAGCTATGGAAGGACTGCAGTTGAGGCATCTGGTACTCACAGTCAATAGCTGTGTTGGATAACCTGTACTTTATTTGTAATGATGATAGCGCTGCAGGTGGTGCAGGTTCTACATTATATTTGCTGTACTGTCCAAAACAATACGATGTTTCAATGCGAGCACTATGGTAATATATGGAGTTAGGGTTTTGACCTTATATGTCGATAGAGCTGTGTAGCCTGGGATGGATGAACTATAAATGAGATAATAAATAACAATGCAGTGAATGTGAGGCCTTCAGGGACACTGCTATCCTGTTGCCTACTTCAGTGTGGAGACATTTAACCCAAACAAACCTTTCTCACTTCCTTTTATCATCTTCTTTATCACCTTCTATTAAGGTACTTTAGTAAACAGCAGGCATAATTATCCCCTTCCAGAAAGTAATATCAGGAGCTCAAGGTCTCAGGGAGTGTTTCTCTTGTATGCCAGGTGTCCACTGACCGCCATAATGCCTCTTCTTTTTCTTTTCTTGCTGTTGGAAGAACATTCAAAATGGATTTATTTCACATCTTGGACATTGGGACCAGACCTCTCCACAGCAGAGCTGTCATGACTGGCATATGCGAGAGGTTGGTTTGAAAGGGAGTCTAGGATTTTGTTGCTGAGGGGGTTGGGGTGGCTGCTCTTTTCTAACTTTCTAGGCCATGTCTGGTCCTCAGCTCAGATCACATCCAGACTGCTGGTGGTGGAGAATTCCTACCCGAATGATCTTGGCTGGTGTCGGTAGCACTGAGCATAATAAAGTCTGACAGAGAGAGGATGTCCCAGAATATAAAGGAAATGAATCATTACTCACTTTTTGGTGCAGCTTTATGTTAAGTTCAGACTTGAACTTGGCTACAAACCACACTAATGAATCATATTAGTACATTGGCATGGTAGCATTTTATGTCAGCTTACTTTTAATAGCTAAATCAGGTGCGTACCTGCAAAAAAAAAAAAAAAAAGTGCACACTATCAAAAAGTGAAATAAAAGTTTTGAGGCCAAATTTGGAACACTGACCTGGACTTTTATGTTCAAGCCTCCCTACTGTCTCGTATTCGGAGAAGAACAGCAGCAGACATTTCTCACAAGGCAGTTGGAGGCGAGCCCATTGTGCTGGCTGTGGACAAGCTGCTGCTGACGGGTGTCTGCGGCTGGTGGATTGCCAGGCGTGAAAAGGGCTGACTGGTGGCAGAAGGCCGGATGGGCACGCTGGGCATTTCAGAAGATTTTCTAGGTAAAGGAGAGGAATAATAGTTGAATGCAAAAACCAAAAGCGGATAGCTCTGTTGTTTCAGAAACAAGAGGTTGAAGGTGCAGTTTCCTCTAGGTTGACTCATTCAGGACTTAAACATTTCGCCGTTATGTTTTGGAAGATAGTTGGTCTCTAAAGTAGGGCTGGGCAATATATGGATATTATATGGATACTGTGATATGAGACTAAATATCGTCTTAGATTTTGGACATCGTGATAGAGCATATGTTTTTTCCTGGTGCTCTAGATGTTCTATTATTTGCATTTTACCACTTTGTCATTATTCTGCCGTCACCAGGTGTAACGTACGGAGTCGCTAAAGGGACATCTGGGAAATTGTTTTTCAGATATGTTTCTCATGAACATCAGATCTTTCCTTGTGAGCACAAGTAAGTATCGAATGTGCGCATGTTGTCTGAGAGCTCAACATCCACTGCATATCAGTTTGTGTTTCTGCGGGAGAGACAGTGAGGAGATCAAAGGACTGAAGTCGCGGTCAGTAACATTACCTGCTACTGGACATTGATATACTGTTTAATTTGTCAGAACATGATGTTGTGATGTAGGTTAACTCGTTGCTAATGTTAGCTGTGAAGCTAACATACAAAAAGCTGCAGTAACAACGCTACAGTAAACATCACAACATCATGTACTGACAAATTAAACAGCATCTGAATGTCCAGCAGCAGGTAACGTTCCTGTTTATGTGAAGTAGCGCTGATACTCACCACAGCTTCGGTCCTCCAGTATCCTCACTGTCTCTTCACAAACTGATATGCAGTGGATAGGACAACATGCACATATCCGATATTTTCTCATGCTCGCAAGAAACATATCTGAATTTTTTTTCCCCTGATGTCCCTTTAAGGGCTCCATAGTAAACTCACTGGCTAGTTTGGCATATTACAGTTGTCTTTTCCTCATTTTAAAGGTTGTTGTCTGAACTTACCTGACTGTTTTAGCTGTTCTGTTATTTGCCTTTTATCCACTTAGTAATGTCATAATAACCACATTACTAATGATTATTTCTCAAAAATAACATTGTGTAAATATTTTGTGAAAGCGTAGACAGTATTGCCAAAATATCCATATCAAGGTATTCGGTCAAAATTATCATTATGTTTGATTTTATCTATATTGCACAGCCCTATTCTAAATTTCAGAGATCCTTTTTGATGTTTTTTGATGAACCCTCCATATCAAATGTAACCTTACAGAGTGACAGTGGTAGGGTAGGGATGTTCATGGTGGGGTAGGAATATGTTCTTGTTTGTTATTTGTTCAACATGAAAAATTGAATAAAAGAACTTTGAAAGAAAGAAAGAGAATAGCTAGTCTGTCTTAAAGGTCAGTACACCTGAAGTCAGCCTTGTCGGGGTGTCGATATCTTCAAGGTTAACCCCCTTCAATTTTCTAGCAGTAAAAGAACTCAAACAAGACTTTTCTTAGTCTCATGAAGCTGCAGCATTTAGAACTGACACTCTGTAGTCTGTTCTGAACATTTACTGCCAGATTGACAACTTACTGCTAACATTTTCCTCTGCTTCACTCACATTCATCATCACTTTTTCTCAACCACATTGGCTATGTACACACATTACACGCTTACACCCTCTTCCTTAAAGGAGCTACGTTCCTCTTCTAACAGAACTGTTAACATAGAAGTCCTTTGTAGAACGAGGAGAGGGAGGACGACAAAACTATTCTAAGATAACATTGGGTGTCATGTTGGCGCGTTGTGCAAGAGCGAAAAGCATTAATATTAACTGTTGTGTGAAATTTCAGCAGCTGCGCTCATAATTTAATAATTGTAGGGGAAACACTGAGGTGAGTGGAAACTGCTGTATTTTTGGCATTGCCCCTAAAGACAGCACAGTGCAGGACAAAGACAGTGCAATGCTGTACTGTACTCTACAGGCCTTTCTTTTTTTTTTATTTGAGTGAAAACACATATTTCAGCGACAACCCTGACTCAATGTAAGGACAATCTTTACAAGCCTGCAGTCCATTATATTCCCATCTGCTTTACAGATGAGACCCGTGGGGGTTTAGACGAAATACAGAGGAAAAGAAATGAGACGATTCTCACATATCATTGCGGTCATGTTAAAAAAAAAAAAAAATCAATTTGGGAAATCATCTGGCTGACCTTAAAAAAAAAGTGTGACTAAAAAGCAAGAGGTTGTTGTTTATGGTTGTTTTTAAAGCGACATTGTAGAGATACAGATACAAGAGACAACAATACACTGGTTATCTGTGAAGGCAGTGGCTATTTTTAAAATTAACACAAAGAGTATGTAAAAAAAAAATACACATGTATTTTCAGCCCAATTAAAATGACCTCTGCCAAAATAAAATTACTTTGGCAGATGTGAACATTGAACAGGACATGTTTCCCCACACACAGGAAACAGAGAATTAAAAAGTTAGTGAATGAAATGAAGACTTGCGTGTGAAATTTATTTAGAGACAGATGAGCTATTCCTTTGAAATGAAAAGGAAAACACAAGCATGATTTGAGTTTGGCACAGGCTTAAAACTTGAAATCTGGAACTGAACCTGACCCAACCCAGCTAAACCAGACAGGTACTGATAAAATATAACCTGACCCAAGACCCAAAACTAAAAAAAAAAAGTGCTTTATTTTATCCATTGTTAACAGTTAACTCACCCTGTCATTGTCTTTCCCACTTCCTGAAGGATATCTACATACAACACATGACATGCTTAGAGAAGATTTCATTATGTATAAAAGTATTTCTCACCAACTTGACAATTTTTTTGCAGTGAGTCTAACTCCTAAAAATCCTGTGGCTGTTTTGGGGCTTGTTTAAATCAGATTTGATTGACAGTAGCCTGATAACAATATTCAAATGTTTTCAGATTCTGATGCAAATGTTCCTCAATCTAATTGGTGCACAGACACATATGACATCACTTTTTTCTAGCCGAGTCCCGCCTACTTCAAACCAGTGATGAAACATGTAGAAATAGCTTGTGAAATGAAAATTTGGTTGATATTTGAATTTTACATTTATGCACGACTCCACTGCTCACAATAAGTAGTTAACATTTTTCCTTTATAGCTTCTGCATTATTACTTTCTTTCTTCTTTTTTTTAAATGATGGTTATGTCATAAAATGGGGTTTATACTCATTTTTATTCTCACAAATCTCACAATTGAAAATATTCCATTTATTCCACTCTGGTGACATTGAACTTAAAAAGGTCACCAACCCAATGCTTTAAATGTATTCTACAACCATTTCAAGAACTTTGTATCCCAGCAACTTCAGATCTAATGTGCCGCTGAAGACTGAAGGATATTCCTGCCAACATACTGCATTGTTTGCAGTGTATAATTTTGACAGGGTCCTCATATTGTTCTGGAGTAAGTCAGTTTTGTTTTGCTTGGTCTATTTGTTGAGGCAACATGTTGATGAATGACCATCACTGTGCGTTTCAGGGCGAGAAAAGGCATGCCACTGTGCCAGAGAGGTGGGAGCTGAGGCAGTTAGCATCCTCACATTGTTCTAAGCCATTACCCGTACATGCCTGCTTGTATTATTACGTCGTAAAAACGACACTCCCTGAATGCCTTGAGTGCCTCATCAGTCCATTCATACTGGCTGCACAAATAAACACATCCAAACAGAAAGCACTCAGAGGCGGAAGGATAGAATCCATCATGTTTTACGTCAGTGGAAGTTCTGTGGGAATGAGCAGAGTTTTGATTTGCTTTTTCTCAACAATAGGAAGGAAAAAAAAAGTAGACATTGATGTTTATCTCTGTCTAGCTAACACATTTGGAAGTGTTAGAACATGAAATTTAACAGATAATTCTCAACTGACACTGCCCTCTATGCATCTTGGAGGGTTTGAATAGTCAAGACAGTTTTTTGTTTTTTTTTTTAAATTAAGCTGCCAGTGTTGAAAGTTGTCCATTTCTCCAGAATTATGCACTGAATTGTTAACTTATCTCTCTATGAATATTTTAGCATCTTTCAGCTAATTATTTTGGTTTCAAGGTCTACAGCTTTCAAGGTTTTGCTCAATTTCATCACAATCATCCACCTTGCACCTATTTTAATATTAAAAAGCTATGATAAACCCACTACACACTACCTGCCTAGCACCCAACTGAAGATGGATAAATGTTAGCGGTTAGCTGGTAAACATGGTTGAGCATTTAGCAGCTAAAGAGCCAGACATTTCCCTGTGAGCGGTGAGCTAAAACAGAGATAAAAGGAAAGTACATATTGGACTTGGAATGAATGCTAATGTTAGTCCATAACTGATGTGTAAATAAGAAATTGATACGTAAGCGTTCACCATATCAACTTTTAACTACACCACCTAGTGGCCAAAAATACTGTTAATATTGCAAATACAAATTCTTTGGACAAATGGGGCAGTAAAATAAAACATTTTCTATGCAGATATACATAGGCAAAGATCTACATTTACTCATTAATCAGAGCAACTTTAGCATTAGCAAGATGCTAACTTTGTCAGTTGAGTTTTTCAGCTTCAACTGCTGTTAATGACAATATAAAAGTATAAAAACTAGTATACATATAGCATAAATGGTATAAAAATATGGTTATGAAAACAACTTTTTTCACATTTGATCGTTTTTTAATACAAAAAAATAGTTTAGTGCACCTTGNATAAAAATATGGTTATGAAAACAACTTTTTTCACATTTGATCCTTTTTTAATACAAAAAAATTGTTTAGTGCACCTTTAAATTTAGTAAATTATCTATTTAATATCAGGAAAACTCCCTATCTTTGAATGAAGAGTGAATTTAAATACCAAAATTTGAACTGAATATTATAAATACATTTTGAAAACTGTACCTTTCCAGCAAAAGGTAAAACAGATCCATCATGTCAGCAGTGCTTATCATGAACGAGTCAATATATCTGGACAGAAAGGCATCAGTGTAATAAATCATCTGATCAATAAATCGTCACCTCATTAGCAGCAAGTGTCCATGCAGAGACAATAGTGTCACATGCTGCAGTTGGTGTCTGGGTATTGTCATACATTCTCAGCCATCTGAGATGCCTCTGACATGTGTCACAGTGTGGTGTGAGACTGGTCTGTATTTGGCCAGACAGAGTAATGATGGCAAGCAGTGTGAGGCAGGACTAATCAGTCCAGACAAACCCCATGGGAGCTCCTTAAGTGGATGGATGTCTCTTATTCTTGGTCTATCTGCTTTATAACAGCCTGGTTTGGTGGACAGGCAATGCTGCCATTAAGGGTCAGGACAGTTAGTTAAAAAAAAAAAAATCAAGATCATGTTTACGTATAGGGCTGGGTATTGTTTAAAACTATTATGATACCGGCATGCATCCAAATACCCTTAAAGTGATACTGATACCGACTGGGTACTTCTTTTGATACCCATTTATATAAATATTCTCAATCATCCAGGTCATCATAATCTCTGAGCAAAAAACTGAATCGAAGGCATCGGTCTGACTAGTCTGCAACAGTCCACTGTTTGTCAGACTAGTGCAGACCAATGTGTTGTGAACTGATGAAGCCCCTTGGATAGGAGGCAAAATGTCTTTCTAGACAAATAAAAGTCCAATTGCCTTCGATTCAATTTTTTGCTCAGATTTAAAACTCATTCCACATTTTGTGCACTTGCTTTTATCCAGAAGGTGGCATCTTTACTGCTGAACAGCTAAGTGTGCTAACTCAAATTAATCATGATTTCCCCCCTGTCAGATGAGTTGTAGATGGGCCAATCACGTTGCATTAAATCAAAGAACACTCTTGTTGATTGGCAAGTCAATACAAATAGTCATATTTTCTAGTTCTGATCGAAAAAAGATATAATTTAATAGATGTTTCCATGCTACTTGGTGTCAATATCTTACAAGGCCAGATACCCATACCCAGCCCTATCCATGTATCATAAGATAAGTCCATGATGATGTTGATAATTACATTATTGTACGATGAGTCGATAATTTAATTTACTGTGACAGGCCTACAGGTAATTAGTAGGCTACTCCTGATAGGTAAACTGTATCTGACCCTCCGGCTAAACCTCATGAACTTCATTTTGGCAATGACTCTTGAGACATACTTCACATAACAGTTGCAAATTACAGTCACAAATTTCCAATTTAGTGTCAGAGTGATAAAATGAACCTGTGTGGTTGTAACTTCAGATCTTATCCAATGGGTTTTCCCCTCCTTTTCTATAAAATAGACTTGGACGATGTTTGTGGTTCCAGTCTTGAAACAATCAGAGGTTCTTTTTTTATGAAATGAACTAGAGGAGATGTTTCTCTTCTTGTTGTAATTATAGCTCTGTTCTTAGAGCTTCTGTAATAATGAAAGGAAACATACCTAAATCCTCATCCTTTCTTCTTGTTGGGATTAGAAACAGATCTAACACGGGCTCATCAATAAAACATTGGACATGTCAGCTTCAAACATAACTTGTGTTTTAAATTAAAGCCTCTCTTAAGCAGGATCTCAGCTAGGATGATGTGAATTTCTACAATGCTAATGTTTTACAGAGCACCGTTTCACAGTGAGAAAACACAAATGTTTTGGGGGTAAAATAAGAAGTTGCTTTTACTTTCAAGCGTTTTCTTCTTCTTCTTCTTCTTCTTAAAATGACGCTATTTTCTGAAGACAGTGCTTATAAATTATGCACGGTAAACTACAGACAGCCTTTGCTTCAAATGATTGTTTACTGAGCTTTAAAGCAGCCGGGGTTGGGGATGAAACTGAATGCAGTCAATTGAAATGAAAAGAGTTTCTAAGTGAAGCTCAAAGTGGAGTTATTTAAGGTATTCCTGGCTGTGTGCTATGAATATACACTGTGCAGTATGAGATTAGCATAGTGTAGATGTATCATACTAGGAGTGGAATACAATGGATGTTACATTAAGGAAGTTGACCCATGTAGGAAATGGCAAGATGTGATCAAAAATGCTTTACTTGAAGTTCTCTGATGTGCTGGAGCTGCTTTTAATTACAGGAAACAAGCTTCATGTTTCAACCTGAACTCACGCACTGTAGTGTAAGTGTGTGTGTGTAAACAAGTGGATTCAAGTCTGCTTTTATGCATCAGAACAGTATGAAAGTATGACATTTTTCTTTTCTTTTTTTTTACACATCAATTAGGTTTATGTCCTCGAATAAGTTATAAAACAATGCTTCATTTCATGCAGTGTGAATATGAAGAATATGCTAATGTTGTGCTCTGTATATAAGCCTACAAAGGTTTATTGAACTGAAAAACAAAAGCTCTTTGTCGGTGGCTTTTTCTTCAAAGGGTACGGAGGGAAATTTGTGTGAGTTTGTGACTATGTGTGTGTGTGTGTTTGTGTGGATAAAAGCAGCGGGGCGAGACGGCTTTGGGTCTGACGTGGAGGCGATGGGGAGACTGACGAGCTCTCTGCGCTCTATAGGGCCGAGCAGCAGCAGCAGCAGTAGGAGCAGCAGCTTGCCTCATGGTGTGTTCATCCACTGACTAAGCTCTTCGCAAAAGCAGCCAGGGCTCGCTACATACTCAGCAGTAGCAGCAGCAGGGGGGCGGGGGAGGACATTTCAGCGTTTTAGTCTCTGCAGGAAGCGCAGTGTAGCGAAGAATGTCAGCGATCACCGTGATGGCCGCCACGTCACCGGTGCCCCTTTAACGTTGACGTTGCAAATTGACTCATTTCTAATTGGGAGCAACAAAAGTGGTGTTTATTTGTTTATTTATGTGCGACTGGTTTAGGCATCAACAGAAATATGAGGTTTAGAAACATTAAAATGAAAAAAATGTTTTCACTCAGTCGGGGATTTAATGGATTCTCGGTTTTGACGCGTTTGACGCTCAAAAATTTCCTTCAGTTGATGATATTGGAATCGAAGCCATTTTTCCTTTGAATAAGTGGTTTTGAAGAGGAGCCATCACTGGAATTTTATGTCTGTATTCTTTTACTGGATGACTAAAGTAGCCACTTAATAATGATAACTGATTTAATTTACAGAGCCACGAATAAGCCTATCTAATGTCAAATCAACTTTGTTTCAGTAAATGAATAAATGTTTCTGCTCCACATAGCGTGTTTTTTTTTCTTTAAGTCTCCTGTCATGGACTAATAGAGTCACAAAGTGTGCTGATGGTTTTGGAAATATTCTTCCCACACTGTAAAATCTCATTTCTTTTTAGTTGAAAAAAGCTTAGTTTGTATCACTGCATTCTTGAGCTCATTTAAATCTTAAATGGCTGAATGTTTTATCAGGTTTCAACAGAGCGTGAAACTTTTGGCTTCTGCCCACTCTCAGTAGAGCATGCGACAGAATTTTAAGCTTAGTTATTGGATGTTTTTTACTGAATTAGTCTCCTTATATTTGAAGAATTAGACCTTTGATCATTTAAGAATGGATAGAAATGTCAGTTGGTTCACTACTTAGATCCAGGCTGAAATATCTCAAGGTTTTTTGTCATTCAATGTCCCCAGAGTATGAATTCCTTTTGATTGACATATTTAGCACAGGCATGATGAGGCTGTGTCACCAGACTTTTAACATCATCATCACATTGTTGAGCACTTTCACTTTATTACCAAAGCCCTCCAAAACTAATAACCATTCTGTTAGCTTCAGCTGTGCTTTATATTTAATACTAATTAGCAAATATTATGCTAATATGCTAAACTAAAACGGTGATCATTGTAGAGATTATACTTTACCTACAAAACGTCATGTTAACATTATTATTCTACGTGTTAGTATGCAGTTGTTAGCATTTAGCTCCACTAGCACAGCCACACAGCCAAACAACCACTGGCGCACTTATTATTGTAACTGTGTTAGCATGCAATTATTAGAAATCAGCTCCACTAGCACAGTCACTCAACGACTAACATGCTTATAATTGTAAGTGTGTTAGCATACTATTATTAGCATTTAGCTCTACTAGCACAGCCACACAACCATTAGCATCCCTGCATGTGTGCAGACAGATCCTGATACACAAGTTTAGTTTTGCTTTGTATTCAATACTAACTTGCTAATGTTATTATGCAAAAATAGTTGGCAGATCATTGTCATAGTCACTAGGGCCATGACTATGGCAAACATTATACTGTACCTATTAAACACAATATTATTATTGTAAGCATATTAGTATGCAGTTGTTAGCATTAAGCCCCACTTGCACAGCCAAACAGTCACTAGCAAGTTTGTTATTGTAAGCATGTCAGTATGTAGTTGTTAGCATTTTGCTCCACTAGCACAGCCAAACAGACACTGGTACATTTATTATTGTACACGTGTTACCATGCAGTTGTTAGCATTCAACTCCACTAAAACAGCCAAATAGCCACTAGCACACTTATTAAGCGTGTTAGCATGCACTTATTAGTGTTCAGCTCCATCAGCACAGCCACACAGCCACTAGTATATCCCTTTTCAGCCTATGTTCAGACGGTTCCTGAAGTAAAAAGTTCAACATGTTTCGACTTACTTGAGTTGAGTGATATATTTCAATGTGTTAGGGCTTTGTGAACCTGCCTTATAAACAGCAGAGAAAAGGAAGAGGAAGAAATCCGTGAGAGAGTCTCTGCTGAGTTCTAAGTTGAGTCAGAAGTTGAACTGAGCACACTCCCACAGACAGACGCCCCTGACACAGACACAGCAGGGGCCAAGTGCAAAAAAATTGTGTGAATAATGAGAGGCAAAAAAAAACCCTATAGCTTTCTGTCTGAACAAACCTTTAGTCTTCTTATCAAAGAACCAACTCATCTTTAGGACATTTGGGATCCGCCTGCCAGTCTACCGAAATCATCCAAGCACAGAAATCACCAGACTTACTTCCTGAATCCTCAATATCCCAAAAAAATGGCCTTCCACCTTGTAGCTCATGTTCATCTACATGTGCTATACATAAACACTGGCTCTGTCACACTTTTTTGTACACCCCACCAGAGAACTGCCATTCTACTTGTGAAAACTATACAGAGATTAAAATGTAGCTTGCCCCAGCTGTGTAAAGAAAGTTTCCAATCATAAAAATGGGCTACTGTATTCTGGTAACCTGACTGCACCTCTTTACTCAGCTGCAGAAACCTTAAAAGGTGCCTTTGAGGCGTCTACCATATGTTTCTGTCTGACTGCTCGCTCTATTCTCTGCACAGTTTAAGGCCCCTGTCTGGTCTATATGGAGTAACTGTACAGATGCAGAGGATTTACTGCACAACTGTTTTTGTTCCATCGGTCTTGTGAGCTGATGTATGCATACCTACATGTCTCTGTGCTGCAGGTCCAGGTGTTTATGCTGAAGACCTGCTGCAAAGCTGCTGTGCTGCTGGTCAGAGCTGGGCCACACAAAACCACCACTGCAACCACATGCTTCTGCTGGACAATGACAAGAACTCTATATGCAGGTAAGTGGCATGGACTCAGGTTCAGATTATTGCATAGGTATGATAGATGGAAATATTTTTGAATGCTGCTCTGGAGGCAGGAATAATTTGTAGGATCAGGTCATCAGTTGAATATAAATAACAAAATAAAGCTATTTAGATGGACAATTATTTATATTACAGTAAATCCCTGTTCCTTCAGTTTAACACCAGTCTATTTGATTATCTTTCATTTTTTATTATATTAAAGCCTAGTTACATTAAATTAGATTAAACCCCAATTAACCCCAATTATTGTATTAAACCCCAGGGCAGCTCAGTGGGCTTCTTTGCCTGAGGCCCCCCAGACTCCAGGATCACCACTGGGGCTGAGCATAAGGGTTTTTTTTTTCTTTTCAGTGACTCACTCACTGTCACAGATTGCCATTATATTGGACCTCTATAAACTGTGCACAATGCACAGCATATGTTCATATATCAAGAGTCTTAGTGCTGCTGTCATATTCCTGCACTGTCTGCACATTGCTGGACTTTCCTGCCAGTAGAGGATTTTGATATGAGCAGCTGCCCATCTTAGGCGAGTGACACACACAAATAAGAAAAGAAAAAAAAAAGATTTGTTTTCTAGCACTTATGTCTTCTTTTAACAACGTCACTGAGGTTAAAAGTAAAGAACCTGTTTTGAAAAGTTTGGATTTTTGTGTTTAAATGAAGGGAGTAAAAGTAAAAAGTCACCAGAAGAATAATCAAGTAAAGTACAGATACCTGAAAAGTCTGCTAAATACAGTAATCAAGTAGCAATACTTTGTTATTGCCCAGCTTTGACAGCTTACGTAGGAGTGCAATAAAGCATAGATGTATTAAGAGAAATGGAAAACATGGAACATTAAGTTCCAGTATGGCACTCCATTCATTCCAAAAAAAGTTACAGTACTTAACAAAGGCATGTACTGAAAAAAACCCTTTGTCACTTTATGTATCTATCTGAAAGGCAAAGTAACTTCATCCAAAACTCTTTCAACATGTATTGAAATCTCCCATCTAAGGTATTGTTCTCTGTGATAACAGCAGATGAAAATGAGCCTGAAATCAGCCGTTGATCTTCCCGTCTAATTAAAGCAACAGGAAAAAAAAAAAAAGTCTGGTGATTTCAACACATACAATCAAAGAGAGAGCTTAAGCAGCTGCTGTAGCATTTATCTGATTACAGATCAGTTCAACCATTGAATGATCTGTGTGGGTGAGAGAAGGNCACACACACACACACACACACACACACACACACACACACACACACACACACACACACACACTAAGCAACCTACCATGCAAGGAGCTGGTCTAACACTTAAAAAGGACTTAGGGATCAAACCACCCACTCTGCAATCAATTGACAACCCACTAAAACTGTTAAATCACCCCTGATCCAAAGAGAAGACATTTGAATTAACAATGACATGAGTGTAAACGGGTTAAAAAGACAGAGTGTGTAGCATGAGCAGCTTCAGTCCTCTGTATGTCTACACAGATGCGCTCAGGAACGATAATGAGAGTAGGTTACCGTCAGAGTTCAACACACAATCACTGAAGTTATACACCTGCATGAAAGGAAAGTGTAACAATTACAGTTTGGGTCATGGTTATGTGCCTGTGACGACAGTCAACACTGATGAAAATGTAAGCATATCTGTTCCTTCAGGCATTCGTGAAAACGGAGGGCTGAAAAACACAGATGACAACACTTCCTATGTAGACAAGGCTTTAAAGTTCTGCTGAGTTGGCTGACTTCCTGCTGGCTGCCTGTGCACTTTCATGTCATCAGAATAATTTGCAGATGCAGCTCTTTGAGGCTTTCCAATTTTTAAAGGGATCAATGGCCCATATATGACAATCCAAAAAGGTCGTTTGTTACTCTTTGAAAAAAATGTATCGTTTTACAATTATTCATGTTGTTATTATTGTGTGTGGGAAAAGTCTTTTCGGGCCAGTGGTTGTCACATTAAGAATGAGGTTTCGTTGGGGATTTTAAAAAGCCTGTCTTGGGTTTGAGTAAACTTGACGATTATACAAACTTCACTTACTTTTATTCTCAAGTTCGCTTCACTTGATTCTCCATCGGCCAGTTTCTCCTTTGCCAACCCATGCACATTCATGTTTACAGAGTTTGTCTGTGTTATATCACGTAAACACTGTCTCTTTGGCTCTGCTCTGCTTTTTTAGTTCAAATCAATCATATTATCAGCTCTGGTTTGCTCGCACGACTAAAAGCTCCCCAACTGTGCTGCAACTTTTTTTTTTTGCACATATCTTTAGCTCAGCATCAACATCAATCATTCGGTGTTGTAAATAAAAAATGTTTATGTATGCGTGTGTGTGTGTGTGTGTGTGTGTGTGTGTGTGTGTGCATGAGACAGTGTTGCACAGAAACAGTGCTGCCTCAGTTCACTCAAAGAGAACCAGTGTGAGTTAGGAATGACTGCAGCCAGAGGAGGAGACACCTGTGAAGCATCTGAAGAGGACCAGTGCACAGGCAACACGTACAAGGCAAGTTTTCAACTATCACATCATCATGTCTAATGATTTATCATATGATACATGGACCTTGATCATTTTTTACCTCAATATTGCCACACTTCACATTAGCATCTATTATATCAGTGGTATGAAATGATCTTCAAATGACGATAATATTGTTTATCACGATTATTTCTGAGACAATATATCGTCCAACAAAAGTAATTATTGTGATAAGCCTGTTGTATATCAAAAGTTACCTTTTCTTTATTAAAGTGTGAGACGGAAGATAAATCACTGTCACTGTTGTTAGGGCTGTCACAATAATTATCGACTTATCGTAAAATAACATAATTATCTACGTCATCATGTCTATATATTGCCTTTTCTTATTCTTTATGGGCATTATCTTGATCATTTTTTGTCACACTTCATATTAGCAGGTAAGAGGCTTATCAATATATACATGAAATGATCTTCAAATTACAATAATCATTAATCGTGATTATTTCAGACAATATATATCGTCTAACAAAAGTAGCTATTGTGACAGCTCTAACTGTTGTATTTCAAAGGTGAAGTTATCTTTTCTTTATTTAAGTGTGAGAGGGAAGAGATGGTTAAGTCATGACTGAAAGACATGACATCATGGATGGATGGGCACACATGTTCTCTAATTTTGAAACTCTAAACGTTGAACTGATTAAAAGGTTGCTAACATTTTCCTCTAGAATTGAGAAATGAATTGTTTTTTTGTGAGTCAGGTAGAGTGTGACTCACTATTTCAAATGTCTCGGGGTGATAAAACTAGACAGTGTTTAAGCAATGAGATTCCACACATAGACGGAGGTGAAATACTGTGAATCCTCTGGAACTGCCACAGTAATATGGTTTATTTTAGATTTTAAATTGTTTAAACATCCCATGAAACACATCTTTGTTTTTGCCCAGAGTGAGATTTTAATTTTAGATACCTATGCCAGCAGAGAGGCTTTCATAAAGATCAGACAGTTTATTTGTGTGTGTTGGCGAACACAATGAAAAATACTTTTAAAGAAATGCCAAAATCACTCATTTCTGTATGCATCATTCCAACCTGTGAACGCTTCCATATGGAAATAGGAATCATGCCTTTGCTCAGACTCGGCTCAAGTAACGTTCCCTGTTTCTCCAGGAGGAAACCCGGTGGTTTGGCCCTCCAGCAAACTGTTCATGTGTTAATAAAGCTGAGCCAAACCATTGTGCCAGGTCATTGTCTTAGATGAAAGTACAAAAAGGTGAACGTCTGGCTTTCTTTGCATGACATGTGGTTCAGCTTGAGGCGGTAGATGAAATCCTTTGCGGTGTGTTCATAGGGGTGAACCAGCCTGTTCGTCTGTTTAGTTGTTATGTCTCCCCCTCCTCTGCTGTTGACTAAACAGGGCAAAAAGTGGAGGGCCATAAAGAGAGGATGTGATTAGAGATGTGAAGGGCACCCCGGTGACATGCTCCTAATAGGCTCTGCTGTTGTGTCTGCATTGGCAGGTGTGCTGCAGCTGCTGCGCCCTTGGCATACGTGTACGCAGTGAAGGACGCAGTTGTGATGTCCACCAGTACCTGAGTTACCCGTGTGGACATGTCTTCCTCACATGTTGCGAAGAAGACGAAAGTTCGAGCCAGACACCACTGAGGAGGAAGCAGAGGCCGAGACCTACTGCTATACCCAGGAAAGGTAACACAGAATTTGTTTTACTGACTTAGAGCTTTCAACATGGAAAAACAGTCATGTGCCCTTCTGTTTGGATTTACTGTATGCGGAAAACTAGTTGATTTATAATATGACTGAGACAAAGCTTCTCTAATGGAATAGGCTATATGCAAAACAGGAAGTTAATGAGCCATGCACATTAGATAAAGAAAAAAC
>JANJYP010002277.1:0-10837 GCA_024605115.1 Rastrelliger brachysoma | reverse complement strand
TCTCATAATCTGGACGCAGAGTTTTTTTTTCGTCGTTGCCCTGGGCGGCGTAGTCAAAACTGTTTCAGGTTATTTGGCAAATGGAAAGGGGGGGGGGGTGACTGTTAAATCCCTCATATTTGTAGGACGATATCCCTCCCACTTTGAGACGTTGTCGGTACGTCATCGTATACGTATGCATGCAGCGTTCTCACAAGTGGTCCAACATTATGACGTGTTACAATCCATTTCATGATTGGTGAACTTTTTTGGAAATAATAAGCTTTTTTTTCAGTTTGTTAAAGTTTGCTTTTTGACCTCAAACACTGTATTTCCTTTTATTTAATACAGTAACGTAAGCTGAGTGTATTACTTTGTTCAGTTCTTCTTTTTTGAACTCCACACAGGTTCCCACATTAGGATTAGTCTCTGCGTATGTTGGGAGACAGATCCCTCCTCTGTTTCTCCTCATGATGTTTCCTCTTTTCCTTTTCAAGGTTTTTTTTTTTTTTTGTGGGAGTTTGTCTTTACTCTAAAAGGATAGAGGATGCTGTACACATTATAGAGGCCTTGGAGGCAAATGTGTAGTTTTTATTTAGTATTTGATATTTGGGTAGTGGTGTAATTTATATTTAAAATGATTATATTTCAGCATTATATCTATTCTGTAGTTACTATAGTGTCCACAATAGAGTTTTAACTTGCACATATATAACAGGATTTTTTTTTCTCTTTATGGAATTCATGTGTGTGTCTATGTATGTGTGTGTGTGTGTGTGTGTTAGAGAGGGAGACGGTGGGTGACTCATGCATTTTATCTCACATGATGCCACTTTGTGTTTTTTGTGGGTGGTTTGGAGCCTCTGTTTCACAATTGGCAGTGTGCTGCTGAGAAACTTGGTATTTCATGTGCGTGAGTGCTCTCTCTCTCACACACACACACACACACACTGAGACACAGTGCTCACTATGAAGGCACTCAATAGATGTGCTGGAATTCTTCCATAGCCGTGCAGCTGACTAAGATTGCTCTCTCACTAATTTCATTAGCAACGCATCACTAGAAACGTAGTAACGTCCAAATTGAAAATGTATCGTCTTTACAGAGCATTTAACAAAATAAAAGGTTGCTACTCCTGCTGTGCTTTTTGTTCATGTATCAGCTTTAGATTATATTGGTGATATCAGTTTTGTGTGACGTCAGATGTCTACCATTTCCCATAGCTGCATTTTATTTATTTATTTTTTATTTGGAGGGAAGGATGAGAGAGGACAGCTGTGGCAAATTTAAAGGTGTTTTAGTTTGTCTGTTTGACTGTTGAAGAGATTTAGGGCTGCAAGTTGTTGATTCATCTGTCGATACATTTTCTGAATTTGTGGATTTGTTTTGTGGTTATAAAGTGACCTCTCTCATCACTGATTTCCAAAGTCCAGAGTTGCAATCTGCAGAATCTTATTTTAACAGTCCTTGGTATCATAGAGAACCAAAATCAGTATATCAGTATTCTTTTTCATATTTAAGGAGCTTGAACCTCTTCCCTTAAAATAATGAAAAAATAGTTGGCAAATAATTTTTTTCCATCGATTGATTATGATGTGAAAATTTGTATATATGTGATACTCAAAAGTATTAAGTTCATATGTGTGATCACATAAATTCAGAAGTGTGTATTTGTGAGAGATGTGTGGAAAAATGTACTTTTATGTTGTGTTGAGGTTCGGGTTAGTTTGTACTGAGCTGATGTCTTCTTTTATGTCTCTCCTAAGACATTATCAAGGAACAGTCGAAGGAGCTGCGTGGCACCCAGAGACAGATCACAAGAGACAGAGCGGCACTGGAAAAACAAGAGAAACAAATGGTGAGATATACACACACACACACACACACACACTCTCTCACACACACACTCACACACACACAATTTGGGGAGCAAAATATTCCATTCATTTTACATAGATTTCTACATATNACACACACACACACACACACACACACACACACACACACACACACACACACACACACACACACACACATGCACACATACACTATTTCCACTTCCTTCCTGATTGGCTAATGGGTCTAAATTAATAGACAAGACACAAATCTAGTATGGTGGCTTTGCTTCGGGCAAATGAGAGCATTCTTGCTTACACACACACATTCAGGCTCACACACAGTTGCACGATGGGGCTATATTCAGAGACACACGTAACATTTCCCCTCGCTGAAAGATGAAAGAAACAGGCCGTGTCCTCTCCCCTTTGTTGTATTAAGTAAATATCATACAGGACATAATTACTTCCATAGGGAACAAGAGTTTTATTTCTCATTAATGATTTCCGCTAATTAGTCTAGTTAGCTTTGTCGCACATTCTGAATAAAAGACACCTTCGCTACAATATGGAAATGACCTATATCTGCAGTTGAGCGCAATAGTCACTGTATGTTGCCCACCCACGATGTACGCATTAAGAAATAAGACGCAGGTTATTCCAAAAAAATACTGGTACATTTACAATCACACTGTTCAACTTCTTTTAAGTCCACATGATATTTAGATGGAAGCTGTTGCAGCGACACAATGTCCATCTGTTAAATGAGTGAAATCTGCAGACAGATTCTGTTCTGACTTAGTTCCTACCAAGCAAAGCCGAACAGCTTCCCAATTGTGTGTTTCCTTCTTTCACACTATCTCTCCATCTATCGCCCCTCCACCCACTCCTCATTTTCTGACAACGCAGTAAATAAGACGTTATGAGCTTCTCATCAGCAGCAGTCCCATTGCTCTCATCTGTGTTTCTACCTCCTCGGTTAATGTATTCATAGTTTTTCAGATGACAGTGCAGTTTGTTATTATTATTGTCTGTTCAGTAGCACCAAAGATAAATAAATAATCATACCTGCGCTCTTTGTGTGTGTATGAGAGGGACAGAAAGAGAGAGTCAGAGAACTGAGAATCAAACCTTAATAATTGATTATTTCCTGAAGAGGATGCTTTCAGCACACACATGAGAAATAAACAAGGGATGCCAGTTCTGCATTAGCAATGCTGAGAGCCCTGGCTAGCTTACTGTAACCTGGAGCTCCACTCTTTTCTCTCGGGACACTCACTCACTCTTGTACACACACACACACACACACACACACACACACACACACACACACCAAACCTACCTCTCACATACATAGTCCCTGTGGGCATTTGTGTATATTCTCATGTTTATTAAAGCTTAAAGTATGTATTTGCTTGCCAGTAAGGCTTGATCCAGATGACTGTGTTTACTATAGTCTGTGTCTATATTTGCAAATACTTTGGTCTCTGTGGAGCTTTGTGGATATTATTTGTTTATCAGTTCTTATGTACACATACAATAGACACAACAGACTAAACAGAAGCTTCTCTGACAAGTGGTGAATGTCTAAAATCTCCCCTCTCTCATCCATCCTGATTTTCCTGGATCTTAATGTGGCTTTTTACATGGTTCAGCATGTCGTATTGCCAAGACTGAAGGATAATTGGTGGCACTCACAGATATTATTTTTTTTCAAGGTAGCTGCTTTGTTCTGCCATTATTCTTAATAATACTTACACACAGGAAGGTAATCTGTAAAGGCTAAGTCTTGTTTCTCTCACCGCTGGGCAGATGATTTACTTAGACGTGTGCTCTTAGGAACCTCAATGGATTCGTTCCAAATATCCACACTGTATTTGGATTAAAATTTGGTGCCATATGCTGCTTTTGCCCTTTCAAAAAATAACTTCCTTAATTTGTTTACTGACACTGCACATATGCTTAGATTTTCACACTATTACAGTTCAGTAGAAAACATTCAGACACACAACTGTGTCAGAAAAGTGCACTTATTTCTCAAATCCTAACTTCTCCACCTCTTCCTTTTCCAGGAGGCAGAGATAAAGAAAATGGCTAAGAGTGGTAACCGAGAGGCATGTAAGATCCTTGCCAAGCAGTTGGTCCAGCTGCGGAAACAGAAGAACCGCACGTACGCTGTCAGCTCTAAGGTCACCTCCATGTCCACACAGACCAAAGTCATGAACTCCCAAATGAAGATGGCCGGCGCAATGTCCTCCACAGCCAAGGTGAGATCCTTGAGTTTGGGTTTCAATTCAACTGATCTCAGGTCAGGTTTTAAAAGGTTAAAAGTGCTTCACTATTAACAGGTAAGTAAAATACTGATTATTAATGTCTGTTTAAAATGCAAGCTCTTGTGAAAGCAGTACTTGCACATTGTTTAAATGAGCTGCCAAGTTTGTCGTTAGTTGATCGCATAAACATCTTAATATTTTATCATTTAGCCTAAGAAAACTGGAATATATTTTAAATACATCTCTTCAGTAATCTTCAAATCTATTCAGACATTGTATCTGCTTTGTTCAATTGACTGTTAGGAATGTTAAGTGCCTTTCTGTTTGATACATGAACCAGTTTCTGTGTTTACCGGTATCAATATTTTAATGCTGTAATTAAAGTATTAATGTGAGGTCTGTTCATTTTAAAGCTGAGTCTCAGCGTTGTTAATAAAGTGTGAGAAGTTCTAACTGGCCAGCAGCACTGCACTGAGTCAGACACAGCAAACAGAGACAGGTCAAATATAATTAGCATCAGATTAATGGTGTGTGATGATGTGCGGCTGTTTGAGAGAAAACGAACGAGAGAATGTGCTAATTATTTTGTGTCAGACACAAAACACACTTTTTGTAATGCAGAGATTAAAATGCTTTTCTAGAAAGAAAAAAAAAATTGCAGCTTCCTGTCGATGAACAGTGCAACACTTTCATTTCTCAACAATCAGACGTGTGGCATGACACCATTTGGAGCAACGTGTCAACGACAGTAAAGTGGAGACAGGAATACATTTTATCTGTTGTCAGGCTCAGAAGGGAAAGTAGGCCATGTTTGTGCTGATCTTTCACAGGAAGGAGGGCGATGCATAATTTCTGAATTAGTTTGTGTTTTTTGTAGTATCTTAATTATCCTAATGTGCTAATGGATGCAGAGCAAACCTTGTTTTGAACCAAATGCATATTACCCTGGGATGCCCGCTCATGTGTGTTAAATATGGCAAATCATCTGTAATCTGCCCCTTGGGAATTTGCCATGTCAAGTTATTTATCTCATGTAGTTTTGTGAGAATAGAAGTTATAGGAGTCTGATGATAGCTGAAATGAGTTGATGAGACTTCTTTTGGCCAACACAGAAAAGTCATAAAACACACATTGTGACTTTAGACCTGCTGATAGCCTTGAAAGAAATTCACCAACCTTCTTTTGATCCTGTGCGCAGACAATGCAAGCAGTGAACAAAAAGATGGACCCACAGAAGACCCTGAAGACCATGCAAGACTTCCAGAAGGAGAACATGAAGATGGGCATGACGGAAGACATGAGTAAGAACATGCAGTGCACACACAAAGAACTCTGGTATTAACTAGTTTTCCAAAACCAGATTGACAGGATGTGTTTGAACCGTGCAAGAAGTGACGCGCGTTGAAACCAGAAAAATATGAATGTATGATGTATAGTTTGAGATGCTTTTGAATTTCCTGCGCAAATGCAAACACACAAGCATCCAGTTAAACACACTTGATTGCAAAACAGCTTTTAAAAAAAGAGGAAGCTAAAAACTATCTTGTCAAAGTCCAAACTATAAATCAGTGTGTTATCTGTGCTTATCACCACCCTCCCTGTCTCACTGTCTGTTCAGTCAACGACACCTTGGATGAGATCTTTGACGAGTCTGGGGATGAAGAGGAATCTCAGGACATTGTCAACCAGGTCCTGGATGAGATTGGCATCGAGATCTCAGGAAAGGTAAGAAGATTCATATGAGAAACCACAAGAGATCCACTTTATTAGTTTCAGCATTCTTCATATGCCCAGCATACAAACCCTTACTTTGAACTATTTACTGTTAAAAAACACTTTTAAACCTATTGTTTCATTTTCTTTTATTTAATTACTGTCACTATCCAGGGGAACATTCAGCAATTTAACTACAATTTGATCATTTTCGTGTTACATAAAAGTTACAACAGAAAGTTTGCCACATTTTACACGTGTAACTAATCTTAAATGAGCAAGCATCCTGTAACAGCATGAGCTGAACAATAAGTGCTGCACATGGCCTTCACTTGGCTATTAACATGTATTCCAGCTGCCACACGGTGGGGCTAGCCCTCAGCTCTTCTTTTTGTTTCTACTGTAATGTGTGTGACTGCCAGGCTGCCCATCTGCTAAGAGGCGGGCTCCCCCTGGAGGCCTCTGTGAGTTATTACCTGTCACAAACCCACAAACTGTCCAATGAATAAGCCAACAGCTGGAGAGAACAAACAGGTGGTTTCACAAAAACACTCTAATTGGCACTTACCTCTCAATCACAATAAAACACAAATAACAATCCGAATGTTCTTGTATAATGTGCTTTCCTGGAAAAACATAACAATAAAAACTTTCTCAGATGAACCCTAAAGCTGGAAAGAAGTTACAACTCTTGGGAATATAATAAACAACCATATGTTGTTGTTGTTGTTGTTTTAATATATATTCACAGGATTTTTTTTTTTTACCATATTTACAAGCATGGAAACTAAACACAGTTTTTCACCATACATGAGGGGCACATCTAGTATAATCTGAAATCTGCTTTTTTTAAAATCGGGATCATGGAGATAAGTTGTAGATGTAAATAATATGAGTTGATAAGCCTCAAAACACAGGAAAAAACACACCATAAACCAACAAATATGGAAATGCGAAGTTAATGTGTTAGAAACTTCATGTCTGTAAATGAGATGAATGATGCCAAAAGTTTTAATAATATTACATTTCAGGTGGGCTTTATGAGGAGACAGAAAGTCTACATGCAATATGAATTGTTTTGTGGATGGAAGTTTTCAACAGATCTGTTTCAATAATGCTAATCTCTTATGAAAAGGTTTCAACTTTGACATTGGACTGGCAGCAGGCAGCTGTATGTGACTAACAATTTAACACCAAGTACAAAGCTGCGTGTAAAGCTTGAATTGAGCACGCTAATGGGTTTTTCTGTCCCTGTGTGTGTCCAGATGGTGAGAGCTCCAGCTGCAGGAAAGAGTGTCCCTGGCGCCGCTGCCTCCTCTAAACAAACTGGCATTTCTGATGACGAGATTGAGAGACAGCTCCGAGCCCTGGGAGTGGACTAATTGTTTTTCTTTGTATTAATGTTCTCATTATGAACCAGTGCAACATAAATATTGAGGCTCTCTGGTTTTATCATGGTTGAAATGCTTCAGGTGTAACAATAGGTACATTCTCTCTCTCACACACACACACACACACAAACACACACACATATATAAGGATTTGAAGGCATGCAGACAGGCAGATTTAATGTACATCACATACATATTCAGACATCCTTTGGCAGATTGCCTTTACAGATCATGAGGGCAGAACATCTGATCTATTTATGCTAAAATAATATTTATTATGACATAAGTGCGGCCACAGCCTGGAGGTGGCCCACTAGATGCTTAACGTAAAGAATACTGACCCACCTACACTGTTGTTTACCACCCGTCATCTACTTAATAAGGGCTACAGTGTATTTGACCTTGAAATTAGTTTTTCCTATCGGATGTTTCGATTTAACTTCTGTCAACTTTTGTGTGACTGAAGATGGATGGGTTTTCTGAACGCTTTAATGACTTAAACATGGTAATTAAAAAAAAAACCTTAAGGGTCGTCAGTAAGCAGATGGAACTTGTGCTTCCAACTCAAACTAGTTAACGACTATCTTTATTATCGTCTGATTCAGGTCATCTGAGGCAAACTATCCTTGTTAAATCATTCACTGTGAAATGTTCCCATTATTTTGCAGGTGAGAAGGTGTAATGTAATTTCTTTGCCATCAGAAGGAATCAGAGTTAAGACTTTACCATGAAAGCGAACATGGAAAAATGCATCATCTCACAATTGTCACAGAACAACCGAAACAACTAGCTAATTATCATGCTTTTGAAATCCTTGTGTATGTTACCATAGTTACAAGAGAAGATGCTAGTCAGAGAAACATGCATGTGAAATGTGTATCTGATGCTATTGCCCTCTGGCTAGAGTAAAACCTTCACTTTACTTCCTAATAATGCATGAGATTGTGAGATGGAGTGATGTGAGGGCAAACTGGCCTGCATTTAATTAATACCACAGAGGTTGTGATGCTGCACAGATTTTCAGAGAAAACGTAATCAAACACAAATTGGAATTCATGAAAGGCTGGAATATCAAAGAGTTTTGAATCGATAGTTTGATACTACTGAGTAATCAAATTAGGGTAGGGGCTTTTTGGGGGCTTTTTGATTGATTGATCTGATTATGTATCATATATTGGACATGGGATTTATACAGTGATTGTGGGATGGCACTGGTCCTGCAATCCTTCTTCTCTTTCAGCTGCTGTGCAGTTACTGTCCTTTATTATTTTAAGCTGCCTCACTCACAAACATGCAAAAACACACTACAGCCATGTGTGAAGGAAGTGTCTGTGAACACTGTGATCCAGGAGATGTTTTCACCTCATCAGAGCTGAAGCTGATTCTTCTGATTCTGTGTCAGAACACTTCAAGTCTAATGAGAGTGACATTGCCATCTGCTGATCTTGGTTTAGTTTAGTTTTTTTTGATTTTTTCCTCTCTCTGGCATTTTGTTTTAATTGCCAAAAAATTGTTTCTTGCATGTTTCTGACATGTAGTACAATACATAATCCATTGGGGGGGGGGGGCTGTTAGCAAATCTCTTGTTTCTCTTCTGCTTAACAATCTTTTCTGATTGTGAGTGGAAACACTGTTTTAACAGATTTTGACATTGTTTGAGTGTAATTTGATTGTCCAGAAACTTCCACAGTTTTGAAGTATGTATCCTCATCTTTGTTTTCTTAGTCATTGTAAAGTGACTATGTACAGGGGCTTTTATAAGTAATAAAGTTTCTTCAGGTATGTTTTGGTGTGTATTTCCATTTAAAGGATCGTGTTTGAAGTCTCTACTTAACAGAAATGATGTATACTTAACATTTTTCCTGAACATTTTAAAATCAGCACAGTGTAGTTTTAGATTTTCAGATACAATTTACTATCATCACAGGTAACGCATGAAAACCAAATGGCTTAAATGTTACATTGAAGAGCACATTCGCAAGAACACACAAAGACACAACACAGTATCAAACATTCTTACTTATTAAAAGACACTGTGCAATCTATTATGCAACCTGTAACAATTCTACAATTGTCCAACTGTAAACCAGTGGATGTCTAGCAAAATGGAAAAAGTACAAATAACTAAAACATCAGAATAGTTTGCAAAAATGATCAACTATAAATCACACTTTTAAGCATGAGGCACTGGGGTACAAACATTGTTTTTACCAAAATGAAAGCTTGTAATGTGTTTAGAGAAAAACAGGACTAGACATTCACATTTTCTCTAAATATATAAAATATAATTTAACTAATTCTGTCAACATAAAGTGAGGGGGAAATATCAAACACAAGACATCTTTGAAACTAAGGATTAGCGCCTTCTTCCATGTAGTAGTTTTTCCTACTATGCCCATTACGTTCCATCTCACAACTGTAGCAGTAGTCGACTATGCTCCATTTATTTCCCCAGGCAACACTCCAGTTCGACAGCTGTACATGAATCACTGGGAATCACTTGTTTCTGAATCAAGATGCCTTCTAGCTTTATTTATGGATCCCCCTTGACACGCCAATGAAGTCTACAATTCATATTGCACACACAATTTTGTCAGAATATATGTATTCATAACATTATTTTAAAAAAAGAGGTGACACATGGCTGTTGATGAAACGCATTTCTTGTTTATTATTTGTCAGAGATGAATTAAAGAGGCTTGGCAGGGAACTGAAATGGATAGTTACTTAGTAAATGTGAAAAATAGATACATTTTTGGCATAATTATATAAATCAAGTTGAATAAAAGGCACTTTATATTTATCTGACCGACATATCTGCCTTCACCTAATTCAAATTTTATCCATTATATTAACCTATCATTTTCCTTTCTTTACCCTCTAGGCACCAATTAGCTGTACATTGAATGATGAATTGAAAAAAAACGCCCAGATTTTATATTAAGAGGGAAGCTGTGGAACATTTGTCTGTTTCTATATTCTTTTTAAATCATTTCACATCAGTCATCTCAACTAGGTCACAGTCATGATGATGCTGCTCTTTGTTTTTGTACGACACTTTGTCAAGGCAACTTCAAAAGCAGAACATCCACCAATATGAAAATTAAATCAATTTTTACAACAAGGATAAAAAACAACAAAACATTTTCAGATGCATTTGCTGACAAACATGTCAAAAAGTTTCACATTTCCCTGACTTCAGACCATAAATCAAAAAAAGTTGTACACAGCAAAGTAGATCAATATTATATATTACATCTCAAATAAATAGTAACATGTCAAAGTTTAAATATATTACTAATCTGAGCATGGAATGAACATAAATCCTCATAAGGCATTTTTCATTAGACCGCTACAACCAATTAAAAAAGGACATAGACATTAACTCTAATCACAATTACATAAGCAAACACTCATTTAATCAACAATAGCATATTTCTCATCTCTACAAAAAAAGACAAAACAAGTGAAGGACGGTATTATTTGTTTATAGAAAGGCATAGCGCTTATCTGCACTCTGGTGCTGATGTATTAAATTATATTTTGTCCCTTCAGTTATGCATGCAGCAAACAAGGTACTGGCACGATTCAGTACATTTAAATGTCACCTCTTGCAGCTTCAACGTCAAACCAGCATAATATACG
>JANJYP010002276.1:0-12437 GCA_024605115.1 Rastrelliger brachysoma | reverse complement strand
ATCATCATCATCATCATCATCATCACAGCACGAGAGAGTGAGGGAAGCAACAAGGAACCAACCTGAAAATGAAGGTGACAGTTGTCTATTATAAAATGAACACGACGTGTAACTGTAACTGGAGTTTCAATTAATCATTATTTCCATTATTTATCAATCCATTGCTTACTTTCTCCATTAATTCAGTTATTTGAACAATAGTTGATCAGAAACCTGTGAAAAAAGCAACCTAAAATATTTATTAAAATCCCAATCAGCAGTCAAAACCAAAACAAAACCCAAAAATATTCAGTTTACTGTCACAAAAAACCTGAAATATTCACATTTAAAAATGCTGACATTTGCATTTTTTTCCATAAATTTTGACTATGACACACACAAGACTGGTTCAGAGTGACTTGGACACATATTTGGTGCCAAATGTAAGTTTGTGAGGCTTCCTGTTTAATTATAGCCTAAAATATAAAGTAATTAGTTAGTTACTGAAGTGGAAGTTAAAATATAAAGGGTCTGGTGATGATTGTAAGTGATGTTCTATGTTGCTCTTATATTGTTTAGACATACAATTGTGATTAGATTATTTTCAATATTGATTAATCCATTGATATTTTATTCATTAACTGATTAGTTATTTGATCAATAAAATGGTAGAAAATGTCAAATACTGTTTCTAAAAGCCAAAGAAACAAACTAAAAGCTCTTTTTTTAATTACAATCAACAGTTAATAACCCAACAACTAAAGAAACTATTAAATATTCACATTTAAATGACTGCAACCACAACGCTTTAGCACATTTTTTCTGGCTAAAAATCATATTTAAGCAAATTTTCTGTCCACTGACTAATTGTTGGAGCTCTCATTATGAGTCACTTAAAATGCTGACACTAGCATTTTTTGACTCAAGAGACTTATTCGGGATGACCAAGGGACAAATTCACTGCCAGATGTGTAATTATAGCCTTGGATATATGTAATAATTTAGTTATAACATAAAGGGTCAGTTGGTTTTTTTTTGTGGTGGTGGTTGTAAGTGACGCTCTAACATACATGTTTGCATAGCAGACTTACAGGATTACTGTGACTCTGCACTCAGAATGAAAAGCTCGAAGGTTAACCTCAAATGTTTCTCACAGTCATTTCACGAAGCGGCGGTACGACATACAGATGCGTACTCATAGCCCTTCCTCATGTGATGTGATTAAGTTTTCATAGATGCCATCACATCACCATCAGATCTTTATTACTATGTAATCTGATTTCAACGCAGCCACAACATAAACACTTTACATGCACGTTAAAAAGATGAAAACCAGGATTTCGATTTGAGTAACAGCTGCAAGAGCACACTTATTTACATATGTGATATGTTAATTATGTCATGTATCGAAAGCAACAGATATTTTTAGCAGTCAATCAACCAAAAATGCAAAAATATTCTCTAGTTTCAGTTTCTTAAATGTGACCGTTTTCTGTAAATTGAAGGCGTTGCAGCGCGGTTTTTGAGAAATTGTGAATGACGTTTTAAAGGCTTGAATGATAAAATGTTGAAAATCAGCTAAAACTCTCCCACGCTGAGGTTTAGACAGACGGGAACATCATAAACCAGGTGGCGAGACAATGCGTGGGAGGGCTTTTTTTTTTTTTCCCTTTCATTTTTATTCATGTTGTGATTTCGTGAAACACAGCTGTCACACCTTCAGGTGAGACGAGGAGATTTTTTTTTTTTTTTCAATCTGTTGGGAACATTTTAGAGATGAGATTAATTTAGATAATGATTGGAAATGATGATGAAAACTATCGATAATTGCAGCTCTACTGATGTGCTCATGAACAAATTTTAATACATATATACTCCTAAGTTTTTTTTTATCTTTGGAGCTTTTCTTACCAGTATCTAGTCTGAACTTAGAAAATGCCATGAATCTAATCATTTTCTTAGTATTTTGTAATTAGAAGCAACTGTTTGTATTAGTTAGCCCTTTCTATTTTCAATTACTGGTAATTAAGTCGATTGTGCAATTTCATCTTCGTCCCACAGCCAGGAAAAGCACAATGATGCACCATAACTCCAAAAGTTTGCTCCGCTGTTCAACAACCTGTGCGCACATCTCTCCTTCTTCTGTGTTCACACCACAGTCATGCGCACACCTGACTCTTACGGACTGGCTTGATAAAACTCATTCCACACACTCTGTCTGAACACATGAAGAGCTAGGGGCACTTGGGTTTGTCTTTAGGGACCCTCTACTTACTAACAGGTAAGTGTGATGTTGTATGAAACATTAGAAGAGGTATAAAAACAGTGTTTTGTATCAGCGAAATGATGCGCCCCTCGCCCAAACATGTTAAACGCATTTCTGCTAAATCGTCAAAATCTAACTTTCCCAATCATCCAAAAATGGACCTGTAATGCATTTTACTCTGGATAATCCCTTTAAATGCCACCGATACTCAATCATGATAAAAAATAGAAAAATTTTAAAAAAGCCCTCGTTCTCGTTCGTCTTACCGGAGGCGAGGTTTCGGAGCACCGTGGGAGCACCTGGCTCTCCAGCTGGAACATGCGCAGGTAGACGTGGGTGGAGGGCGTGGAGGAGTTGATGTATCTCATCACCTCCAACGCCTCCAGGATGTCTTGGTACTGCTCCTTCCTGTAGCCTCCCACCAGGGTGTGAGAGTCGCTGTGGGGCGGCAGGATGCCTGGGGGTGGGGGGTGGGAGGTGGGGGGGGGGACAGAGAGAAACCTGCTGTCAACACACACAACTATTGAACTTCTTATTACATCATATCTGCCACAGTGAGACTCCACAAACCATGATTAAATAAATATAACCCTAACTTAGAGTCTCTTACAGTCTTTTTGTAAAGCATTTAATTCATACAGTTTGTTTTTATTTATTATAATTGAACTATTTGTTAAATGTCTTTCATCTCTCAGTGGAAACATGTTTTTTTTTTTTTTAAATATCACAATGTAAAAATTTGCTGATATCAAATTAAAAATAACTAACAATCCCAATGACTGAAGGANGTTTTTTTTTTTTTTAAATATCACAATGTAAAAATCTGCTGATATCAAATTAAAAATAACTAACAATCACAATGACTGAAGGGTTACAGCTTTATTGAACATTACAAAGTGGTTTAACTGAATAAACCCCACATTTTGATATTTTGTATATATATGTAGTTGCAACAATTAGTGGATTATTCAATTTATTGGCCACTATTTTGATAGTTTTAATAATTTTTTAGTCATTTTTTAAAGCAAAGCAGCCTAAAAATTGTTCTTTTTTTAGCTGCTTGAATATAATATTTTGATGCTAAATTGAACATCTGTGGGTTTCAAAGTGTTTTTCATCTGAAGGCCTCGATGTTTGGAACTATCTTCTTATAGTTTATAGTCTTATTACACTTAGTTGTACACATAGATTCTATTTATTTTGATTTAATGGTGTAGATTTTACCCATAACACCCCATCCTACCTACTACATATGGCCATGTGTGTGTGTGTGTGTGTGTGTGTGTGTGTCTTACCTAACAACACCTTCCACACATGGATCCTGTACATAGAGGGGAGCGGGAACCTCTGACTGAAGGTGCTCAGCTTTTCTAGATCTGTCAAAACACATAAAAACGTTATTAAAAGGGACATAAACTGAGATACATGGAACCACACAAAGGTATAATACAGGTAGGTTGGGTTAAAAATAAATAAATAAATAAATAAATAAAACACTGATATAAAAATAGATCCTTGTACGTCTCTTAAAATGACACCAGAAGTCGTTTTAACCTGATTAATTCCAGTATGTGACCCGTAAGAATATGTAAATGCTTGTAAACTTAACACTTTGCACCTTTAATTCACAGTGGAAGTGTTACCTACCTAGAGGATTATCTTTGAGGAGTATTTCCAGTGATTTCTTCTCCTCAACTCCTCTGAAACCCACTTTCTCATAATACGCAGAACGGAAATTTCTCTGAGGGTCGTCGGCCATCTTTTCACCTGCACAGCGACAACAATAAAAACCGTCAGTGTTTCCATTTTTATACTGATTTATATTTCCGCTTTTCTACATTTCAAGGGGAAAACTACATTCATTTGACAGCTTTAGTTACTTCAGAGGAAGATTTGACACAATGGATAATAAAACAAGCTTTTAAAGATGAAACCACACACACTGCTTTTTAATGTCTAAGAAAAGCAATGTGTAGTCAGTGAAACATTTCAGATGTCTATGAGTTGTTAACAGCTTCACCAAATAGTGATTTTTCCCTCTAAACTTATTACATTGTTTAATTTCAATAAATGTGCAAATGATCCAACATTTCTGCAAAAAAGATGAAAAAAAATTTAGAGAAAAAGTCCAAAAACTGAAAACATGTTTGTGAATCAGAATTTTGTTTTTTCTTCTTTCTTCTCCCATGAATCATCACCACCACTCACATTTTTCTGCTGACCCTTTGGAGGGGCCCCAAACCCTAGGTTGGGAACCACTGGACTAAACTAGCTAACTGTATATAAAGTAGTGTAAACTAGCTCCACTGTTGTCCAGCAGCTACAACAGTAACATGCTGCTCTAACACTGATGCTTCACTATTAATGGTCTAATGATGTCATATATAATACTGCATACTATATCACTATAATACTGCAGTACTTTTACTGTAATACTGCATACTATATCACTATGACACTGCAGTACTTTTACTGTAATACTGCATACTATATCACTATGATACTGCAGTACTTTTACTGTAGTACTGTATCACTCATAATACGTGCTTTCACTGCAGTAGGATTTTTGCATGAACACTGCGGTATTGGTCATTTTATTTAAATAGAGAATCTGAATACTTCTACTAGTTTTCTGATTTATGTCACTGAAATATATGTAAATATGTAGCTTCATGCAGGAAAACACAATCACCAGTAAAAGCTACCAGGCAAATGACAGCACAAACATCACAAGCAAGGCTCACAAACATTTACTGAGTGATTTCACTAGACCCTTGGCTTACCTTAGTGAGTTTTTCCAGTTTATAATTTGGTGTTAAAGCTCCAATACAGCTGTCAGCGACATGACTGTAGCTAACATGCTAACGTTAGCATAGCCACAGAAACAAATGTTAACTATCCAGCTATCTATTGGCCAACATTGGTATTGACACTTAATATCAACACACAGTGCAGTAACAAAAAACAAACAACTTCACTGCGGCTACCTTTTATAACTTTTCTTCTTAATGCTTATCACTCCATTACTCTTTTCACACACTAGCTTACTACACTCTCTTCTTCACGGCGCATCACCCTGACGTCACATATACACACACGCACCCACAGCGCCCCCACTGGGGGAAAGTTGGTTGGTTGTTCGATATTCGCTTGACATTCGTTTTTATTTTATATTAAATTAAATTAAATTGTTTAATTAAATTATTTTATATGGCCATAGTAAACATTTATTACCTAAAAATATTCACTAAAAATCAGGGAAATGACATTTTAACATTCTATTTGGTGTAGTAGGCCATATTTATGATACTACAGGTTTATTTTAGTCCACTCTTATTCTTTTATTTTAATCCATTCTGATATTTGTGTTGAAGGAAGACTCATTGAAAATAATCTAAGACTTACTGGATGTTAAGCGAATTGCTAAAAATCTGAAAACATCAATGACAATATCAATTTCCTAACATTAACACCATACAAATCCAGGTTTTTTTTTCAAAGCAATTTTTAAAAATTATTGTTATTGGTCTTTAATAGTTGGTCTGATCATTTATAAACTGGCCAATCTGAAAAATTTTCCCACCAGTTCCTTATGTGATTGTGGGCTTTATGTATTTTATGTTGTTTGGTCCAATTTCACATCATCTTTATGAGCTGTTAAAATGAATGAAATTATCCTTATATCTAGTAATAATTAATAATTCAAAGTGTTTTTATTGTGCTTGTGAGAATGAATATATGAACAGTCGTGAATAGGTATGATCAAAATGTTAGCCTTTATTTTATTTTATTTGAGTTAAGAAAGTTACAAAACTGAAAGCAAAAAAAAAAAAAAGATAAGCAACAAATGCAGTACAAAATTATGGTTATATCAATATATGCTATCCAAGCTTGCACCTCTCCCCACACATAATAGGCACATTGGCTATTTTAGCTGTAAATGCAAACTTAACACCAGTATGTTACTAAAGAAAAGCTTGAAAATGACATTTTGGAAAATATTTGAAATACGTGTATGCAAATGAATAATATGGCTATCATTTGTAGGCCTATTCTAGGACAACAACTATATTAATTACACTTTACTTTCAATCCAAATACCTTAAGTTGGCTGCCATTAATACTTAAATATTTGAAGTGTTGGTTCAAACTATGACATTTTAAACATTTTAAAGGCCTAACATTTAGACAAAGTTAAAGCTATGCAAAAAGTATAAGTATTTAAAGCATGAACCTTTTTTTCTTCTCCTTTTACATAAGACACAAATTTTCAAAAGCTTGTTTTAAGAACATCAAAATACCCCAACCATTTCTGATTTATTAACAACACGCAGGACTTTTTTTTTTTTTGGTGTGTTTGTGTTTTGTGTTTTATTTCATGGAGCTTGAAGAGAAGGTGGTGAGGCTGCTGTGACTGTAGCGACTGGTCACTAAGGATGTGGGGGAGCCTAAGTCCACACTGCTTCTGCGGGAGCTTCGTCGGGAGCCACTCCTCGAGCCCGTGGTGGACCCGGGAGCAGAGGACACATTGTAAGGACTGCTGATGCCTTTGGAGGACATAGATGATGCCTGCAGCATTCTCACCCCAGTGCTCTCCTCCACCAGACAATTATCAAGAGCCTCCTTGTAAGAGATCTTCAGCTTGCTCTTGGGGCATGTTAGGATCTTTGCATGGTGTCTAACATCGTGGAGCTTCTGGGCTGCTCTCGCATCCAACCAGCCCATTTTTAAAGCATCCTCTATGGTTCTTCTGCAGCTCATTTCTGGGTCATAAAGCCCCCCTGTTACAAACTGGAACTCCATGAACCTATGGCCTGCCTCATATGGAAGCCAGTTCTCTCTCATAGCCTCAGCAGCTGACATCTTCTTCTTGGTTTTTACATCCTCAAAGCCAAGGTAGGCTTTCTGGGCAGCCTTGAGCTTAGCAGCCATGTCATCATATATTAAACCCATACGTGCGGCTTCCTGGATGCTCAGTTTACGGCCATTTGTGGGATTGACGATTCCTCCAGTACAGGCCTGAGCCTCCAGCAGTCTTTGGGCAGTGATAGTATCCACAACACCACGATCTAGAGCCTCCGAGATGGATATCTTTTCTAAAGTGTCTGTGTCAAAGATGGCACCCACAGGTTCTTGATCACCAATTGTTTCATAAGGAGCGGAAAGACTGATAGAAACACTGGATATTTGCTTAAGAGAACCAGGTGACTCTTCACCTACGCTGCTGAGTGAAGTGATTCGCTCTGTGACAGTTCTTGTTGTAGTCGTCTTGGCAAGAGTAGGTGACAAAGGTCTCGATGATGACGATGAGGTCTCTGATGTTCTTAAAGTTGAGGATGATGTCACAGAAGACGTACTTGAAGATGTACCTGTGGCTGCTGGTCTGGCAGTTGATGATGATGTCATAGAAAATGTACTTGAAGATGCACCTGAGGCTGCGGGTGTTGATGTTGATGCATGTTTGGTCTTACTGGTGATGATATCTGCAAACTGAGTGAGGGTGATGGCATGTGAACGGTACTGGTCAAAAACTGACTGATCAATTACTCGCTTTTCAAGCAGCTCAGAAATGTCATACTGTCTCCCAGTCTTCTTGTCGGTGATAACATATCGTATAGAGCCGTCTGGAGCAGTGATAGTGGTCTCTTCCCACTCACACTCCTGCTCGGACAGCTCCAGGAATGTTTCATAGTCAATATACTGTTTGTCATAGGCTTCACGTATTGTCATCTCTTTGTTAGTTTCTGGGTCCACAATTACCACTCTCCTCTTTCTCAGGGTGTTCTTGGAAGTTGCCTCTTGTTTTTTCTTGTCAATGATGGGCAAAAGGATGAGGCCATCCTTATTTGTGATACAGCGTTTCTTTAGGTCCAGATAGGTTAGGTTTTCCTGTGTGTTAGGGTCAAAGAAGCCCTTAGTATCATCACCTGGATCACTCAGGATCTTGTTCATTCCCTCATCAAAGTAACCTCTCTTGTAGGCTACATTCACATCAATACGGTGGCTATGTGCAGGATCGATTATACCACCACTGGCAATTTGGGCCTCTAGCAGACGGATACCATGACCTTTCTCCACTAAACCTTTGTCTATGGCCTGGAAGAGGGAGATAATCGTGTCTGTACCAGGCATTAGGTAGCCTGTCACAGCCCTCTCTGCTGATAGTAGTTTGTCCTTGAACTCAGGGCCGAACAATCTATTCTTGTAGGCTTCACCTACAGTCAGGTAAAGATTGTTAACAGGATCAACTATAAAACCTGAAGCAGCCTGAGCTTCAAGCAGTTCCAGAGTGGTCCCAGGTCGCAACAGTCCATCTTTCATGGCCTGATAGATGGATATCACCTTATCACTGGCTTCATCATAAACTCCTGCAATGCAGGTGGAACCTCTCAGGTAGGAACGCAGGCGGTTTTCAATGTCCTGACTTGTCAATCTGCCTTCCTTCAGGCGGTCCACATCAGACCGTTCCAGCAGGTTTGCATCCACCAGATCTTGAACTGGCACATCGGTTCTGAGCCCCCGGACAGTTATTGGTTTTTCTGGTTCAGGGAGAAGCAAAAGACCTGTGCTTGGATCTGCTTTACATTTTTTCTTCAGAGCCACATAGGTAGTTGTTTGTTGAGTGTATGGGTCCATATAGACCTCGGGATTCTGATTCAGGGCCAGGTAAAGGTCCCTGTCAATGAGATCCCGTTCCATAGCGATATCTTTGGGTAGGAATACACTGAGAACAGGGTCCAAAATACCCCCTGCAGACTCTTGAGCCTGAAGTATTCGTAAAGCAGTTTCCTTGTCAATTAGTCCCTTCTTCATGGCCTGACAAGCTGACAGGAGCTGTGAAGTTGTTGGGTCTTGGTAACCTACAGCAGCAAGCTCAGCTGCAAACAACTTTGATTCATCCTTTCTGTCCACTACTCCTCTGGCACATGCTTCCATTACTGTAAGTTTTTGGTTAGTTCTTGGGTCAACAATGTGACCTGTGGCTGCCTGGGCATCCAGCAGCATGTCAGCACTATCAGTAGATATGATGTTTTGTTTCTTTGCCTCTGTAAGGGACATTTTCTTCAGAGGTCCAGCTGCAATCCCTGCAATTGACCCGGTTCCCTTCAGGAAAACCCGTTTATCCACTGATACCTCTGGGATGGTTTTCTCACCCTTGATTAGTTTTTTAAATGTTGTTTTGTCCAAGATTCCACAATCAAGCAACTGCTGTGCTGAGACTTCTTTACGGACACCATCAAACATCATTTTGGAAGGGTCTTTCCTCTCAGTGATTGGCAGAAGCTTCAGCCCTGTGTGAGATTCTGTTTTGCAGCTATTCTTTAAAGCAACATAGCTGACATCACGCTCAGTATCTGGGTCAAGGTAACATGCAGGGGTCTGGTTTAGAGTACGATTAAGGTTTTCATCCAGAAGGCCGCGCTTGATAGCTGTGTCTTTAGGGAGGAACACACTGAGATCAGGATCTAAAATGCCCCCTGCACACTCCTGGGCCTGCAGCAGGCGAAGCCCAGTGTTCTTGTCAATTAGTCCCTTCTTGATGGCCTCAAACACTGAGAGAGACTTTGATGTGCTCAGATCCCAGTAACCCACTGCAGCAGCCTCCGCTGCTAATAACCTATCTCGATCACTCGTGTCCACCACTCCTCTGGCACATGCCTCCTCTACCGTCAGCTTCTGATTGGTGCTGGGGTCAATGATATGGCCAGTCGCTGCCTGAGCATCCAGCAGTAAATTTGCACTGTCTATGGGCATGCACTTTTGTTTCTTGGCTTCTGAGAAGGACATTTTCCCTGAAGATCCAGCAACTATACCAGCAATTGATCCTGTCCCCTTCAGAGGGATCTTTTTATCCACTGACACCTCTGCAACAGTTTTCTCCCCCTTCAGTAACTGGTTAAATGTTGGTTTGTCGAGTATTCCACACTCAAACAACTGCTGTGCTGAGACTGGCTTACGGACACCATCAAACATCAATTTGGAAGGGTCTTTCCTCTCAGTGATTGGTAAAAGCAGCAGACCTGTGTGAGGCTCTGTCCTGCATCGTTTCTTCAAAGCCCCATAGCTGACATCACGCTCAGTTTCTGGGTCAAGGTAACACGCAGGGGTCTGGTTTAGAGTGCGACTGAGGTTTTGATCTATAAGGCCGCGCTGGATAGCTGTGTCTTTAGGGAGGAACACACTGAGGTTGGGATCCAGGATGCCTCCAACACACTCCTGGGCCTGCAGCAGGCGAAGCCCAGTGTTCTTGTCGATTAGTCCCTTCCTGATGGCCTCAAACACTGAGAGCGGCTTTGGTGTGCTCAGATCACGGTAGCCCACTGCAGCAGCTTCTGCTGCTAATAGCCTATCTCGATCACTAAAGTCCACCACTCCTCTGGCACATGCCTCCTCTACTATCAGTTTCTGATTGGTGCTGGGGTCAATGATATGGCCAGTCGCTGCCTGGGCATCCAGCAGCAAATCTGCACATTCTGGGGGCAGGAGATTCTGTTTTTTTGCATCTGACAAAGACATTTTGCCTCGATTCCCAACTAAAACACCAGCAATGGGTCCTGTCCCCTTCAGACTGATGTTTTTGTCTACAGATACCTCTGGGACAGTTTTCTTTCCCTTCTCTAGGTCTTTATATGTTGGTTGGTCCAGGACTCCACAATCAAGCAGCTGCTTGGCTGTGACAGGTTTGCGAACACCATCAAAGATGAGTTTGGAGGGGTCTAGCTTTTCAGTTACAGGGAGAAGCAGAAGACCTGTGTGCGGATCTACTTTGCATTTCCTCTTCATTGACATGTAGGTGACACCATCCTCACTTTCTGGGTCCAGATAGAGTGCAGGCCTCTGATTGAGAGTACGATATATGTCTTCATCAATCAGATTACGTTCAATGGCTGTGTCTTTGGGAAGGAACACACTAAGAACGGGGTCTAGTACGCCCCCCACAGACTCCTGTGCTTGTAGCAGGCGCAGTGTTGTGTTCCTGTCAATCATTCCTTTCTTCATGGCCTGAAATACTGAAATGGGTTTGCTTGAGCCAGGGTCACTGTATCCAACAGCTGCAGCCTCTGCTGCCAACAACCTCTCTCGATCCTCTTGGTCGATTACATCTTGTCTCCACGCCTCTTCAACTGTCAACTTCTGATTAATTCTGGGGTCAATGATGTGGCCTGTGGCAGCCTGAGCATCCAGGAGCAGGTCAACGCTATCTGATGGCAAGAGATTCTGTTTCTTAGCTTCAGTGAGAGTCATTTTGTATAGGAAACTAGTAACAGATTGTGGATCCACTGTACTTTCAAGTATCACACCAGCTATTGGGCCTGTCCCTTTTAGATTGACCTTTTTGTCAGCAGACACCTCAGAGACAGTCTTATGTCCCTTCAAAAGCTGACTGAATGTTGGCTCATCCAAAACACCACAGTCATGCAACTGGGTTGCTGTGACTGACTTGCGGACACCATCAAAAACCAAGGGTGGGGGCTCTTTAGCTTTCTTCAGCTCATCCTCGATGGTTTGTCTGACAATGTTTAGCTCGGCCAGTTCTTTCTGGAGGAGTGTCAACTTACTTNTTCAGCTCATCCTCGATGGTTTGTCTGACAATGTTTAGCTCGACCAGTTCTTTCTGGAGGAGTGTCAACTTACTCCGATATGTCTCCTCAAGCTCCTTTAGTTCCCTCATCAGCCTCTCTATCTCACTTTTCAAAGAGTTCTTTTCCCTCTCCAGATGCTCCTTGTCCGTTTCATATTGTATGACCAGGGTCTGCTTACAATCATGCTGGTCTTTCCAGTAACTTAAATCTTTCTTCACCCTCTCATTTTCATCCTGTACATGTTGCTTGGTGCAAACCTCAGACTCTAAAGATAGTTTAATACGACTGAGCTCCTCCTCTAGCATTTTGAGGCGATCTCTGTCCTTCTCTAATGATTTCAGTTTCAGCAACAGAGCATCTCTTTCGGTCACCATCTCATTGTACTGGGACTGAATGGACTGCATGGAGGCTGTAGTCTGCAGGAGAATAGAGGAGAAAAAAAGAGAAAGGTTAGTCAACTAAAAAAACACATCTAGTCATCATTTGCATAGCATTTACATCACAGTATTCAATCAATCATAATGGGATAGAACTGGGATAGAAAAAACTGAAATAAAATTGAAACCACTATCAGACATTATTATACGACTAACAACTACACCTCAACA
>JANJYP010002218.1:0-13432 GCA_024605115.1 Rastrelliger brachysoma | reverse complement strand
AAAGTGCAACAATGTGTTCCAGAGTTGACAGAAAAAGATTTCACAAAAGTGGATTAATGTTGAAGGCGATCGGGAGTTAACATCAAGCTCTCTGTGTTAAAGTACTACAGAATCACCCCTTTTTTCTTAAAAAAGTAATTAAGAAATCCTTTACATTTATCTGGGGAGGATTCAACTGACTGGCTGAGCAGGGGACCAATCACAGAATATATGGGTTTAAAAAGGATTCTGAGATTATGACCTGGTTTAGAGACCAGCCCAGAAAAATAGTTTTTTTTTTTGCTTCTGTGATTTTACTGATAAGTGAACATCCTTAAGAAGGCACAAAAAGAATCTAAAATAGCGTNGTTTTTTTTTTTTTGCTTCTGTGATAAGTGAACATCCTTAAGAAGGCACAAAAAGAATCTAAAATAGCGCTGCAGCAGCTGTTAAAAACACTGACAAGCTCCTCTGTCATGAGACCATGTTGTTCATTGGTATTAAAAATGTGTTTGAGGTAGTTAAAGCTAGACACAGGCAAGGAACACAATGTGAATTTATAGAGCAGGCATAAAATAGAGTGGTGGGTTTCAGGGTCAGGAGACAGGTGTGTCAGCAAACAAAGTTCACATTATCATTTGTCATAGTTAGGGTGCTTTACATACTGGGCCAAATTAAGAGAATCTAAAAAATGATAAAATTATAATCAAACAAGGAGGAAGAAGGGCAAAAACATTTATACTAAAATGCCATAAAGACAGATAAATCTGAAATTACTGAATAAAACTAGAAGTAAGTTTAGGGGATTGTAGATTAAAAGTGTATTTTCTTAAAATTAAACTAAGAATCTCAAATGTAGCGGTGTACAAATAGGTTATAGCATGTAAAGTACGAATACCTCAAAACTACTGTACTGTACAGTTGTAAATGTGCTTAGATGCTTTCCTCTACTGCTCTACAGTTTTTCAATGTGCTGATTTGTTTTGTATAAAAAAATCTTTATATCAAGGGCTTAGAAATTTTAAAGGGATCCTCAGCTCAAGGGATACAGTGCAATGCTTGGTTTTTGGAGTACAAAAAAGTTATATATCAACACAAGGGACAGTTTAAGGAAGACACAGATAAAAACACACACTCACACACACANACACACACACACACACACACACACACACACACACACACACACACACACACACACACACACACACACACACACACACACTCACAAACATTCATGCTCTTTAGGGACAAGGATACAATCGTTCTTTGACATGAATCAATGTTGGCATGTCCTTATTTCCAGAGCTGATGCTTTTTTTTTTATCAAACTCTGAAACTAACTGAATGGAAATTCAGTGGCATCAGCCNTGTTGGCATGTCCTTATTTCCAGAGCTGATGCTTTTTTTTTTTCTTCAAACTCTGAAACTAACTGAATGGAAATTCAGCGGCATCAACTTCTACATGAGACACAGCTGCCTTGGTCAATAGGCCAGAGCTGCTCATGAACTCCACAACCAGACACAGGAGCAGACGGTAGAGCGAATGGAGCCGGTTCAAACAGTTTGATCTGTAAAGGCCCTGACTCAAGACATAAATTGACTGGGGTTGCAGGCAAGACCACCTCTTCCCCAGTCAGATTGCTTTCACAGTTCATAGACACAGAGATGGACACATTTTTGGAACCGGGCCACAGTCATTAAATCTAGGCTATTTTTGTATTCGACACACGCATTTGCTGAAGATCTGTCACTGTGCTTCTGATAAAACGAGAGGCGGAATCACCTTTGCCCCTGACTCCCTCCCATGTTGGTGATGGAAGGACTTACGCTATTAGACACCACAGGAAAGGATTTCGCTCTTGTTACACTCCTGACTGCTGATTGAACACCCCAGCATGATCTGTTACCATGAGAGAGGTCTGATGCCAGAGGCGCTTCTTGTAGTAGTAGATTATTTGCTTCCACTCAGATGGATGTACTTTACATGACATTAAACAGAAGCAATATGGGATCTGCCTGGTAGAAACTCTCCCCTCCTTTCCCCTCTCTTGAAGAGCGTGGGAGAGTTTCATGCATGATTAATCTCATAAATCTAACATCTTATAATGAGTGATTTTTATTTTTAGAGGATATGATGCGGAATTAATGGTCACATGCACTTAAAAAAAAAAAACAAAGATTATTTTGTTTACGCGTGTATCCTCAAATTGGCAATCATGTAATTTGAGATGAAAATTGGGCCCACTTCCAGCGCAGAATTTTAAAACATGAATCAGCAAACCATGGATCTGGCAGGCACTCTGGGCCACAAAGTGTTTCTAGTGTCTTGGGAGAATAAATAAAGAGCCTGTGTTTTAGTGCACACATCTAAATAAGACGTGTCAAGAGAACATAATCTTCTCTTCCCATGATGCCTTGTATATTGTGATGGTGTGTTTGTTTTGTGTTCAAGGGAGTACTTTGAAAGGGAAATGATAGCGATATTTTCTTGTCAAATGAAATGACTTTCATTTAAGAAATCTTAAAAGTCTGCCATAGAGGGACATTGTGCATCCAGATAAGCTTTGGGCCCAGAAGGGCCTTATTCACTAGAGACTTATGTGTTCATGATGTGACATTTAGATCCTTTTCAGCATCAAAGATAAAGAAAATTATTAACTGAAGCTGCATCAACATTTTTTGATATCTATCTGATTCAATATATAAGATTTTTAATACACTTTAATGTGTCAATTTGATCACTGAAGAGTCATTAACTTTAAGATAACTATGAAAATCTTTGTTCATGAATAGAAAACACTGCATCATTTACATCATCTCATAAGATTAATTTGACATTATTGCCACTGTGCATGTTTTAAATCATAATAAAATATTTCAGTTTTTGAAATGTTTTGTTTTTCTTTTTGTAGTTTTTTTTTCTAATTGGTAAAAAAAATGAATGCATTTTCAGTTTTGTCATTGTATTTTACACCTTTGGCCAACTGTAGTTTCCAACTTATGTCAAAAATCACGCTTGCACATGCACATGTTGGTGAGCACAGACAAATTTTCTCTCTTCAGAAGATGGATTTGAAAACAGCTTTCTAGTAGTCTGCACGTATATCATTCTGCACAGTGAAAGTCAAACATCCAAGAAAAGGAACAACAAGAATTTTTGAGAGAAAGGAGACTTAAACACAAACATCTTCTACAACTAAGGCGTAAGGTAAATCCTGTTCAGTAGTTCTGAAGTCATCACACAACAGCAGCAAAATATCTGCAGATTTCCAACATTTTCAGCATCACACCTTCAGACTTCATTTACTGTTCACTGAATACTATTTTTTTCTGTGTAAATAATCTCATTTTGTCAAATCAGTGACTGAACTGTAGCTTTTTTCAGAGAGCATATTTGCTGTAGGAATAACTAAATATTGCTGAGTACAACCTTTTAGAAGAATATGACAAAAGAGAAAAAACACAAACACATTTTATCCTGGAACAAGTAACAGCAATGAATCACTGTATTTTAAATTACTGTGTGGGTATTATTAATGCAGGTAGAGGAATTTCTCCAAAATGGTAAATTCAATGTAAAATGTATAAAGTGATGTGCAGTGTGCAAACTTCAGAAGCAGACTCAGTGTTATACATGTGATGTTGGTCCAATGTATACCTATAGAGTCAGAATACTATCACTACTTTGAGTAGATTGTGGTGTCTTTGTTGTAACTTTCTGTCTTTCATGAGTAGCTGACATTACAGATATTTCATATACTGTTTTTGGCCAAAGTTAGAATTTCTAGCAGACTATAAAAGGAAATAGTATGAAGGGGATTAGTATAAAAAGTGCCTTTTAAATTTCATTTTAAAGGAGCGTTTTTGTTGGAACTTTGTTTTGGCTAAGGAGAACCCAGGCACATGCAGAAACTAAACACAACACAACTAATATAAGTGGGCAACATGCTCACAGACAAATACACTAAAGTATATATTACTGTCGACAAAAACAAAAATAATAATCTCTAAATAATGTCCTATTTAGAGAACCCGATGCTGCTGCCCCGTATGGCCTGCTTTGTGGATAATCGCTAAAGACGGACTTTTTTGAAAGGCTCAAACAATGTCCTTGGGACTCAAAATAACACGAAACTCTTCAGGATGAGTAAATTACTATACTCACACCTAAAAATAAGGCCCAGGTGTCAAAAAAACTGAACACTCTAAACTGAACAGTATTTTAAGCTAGTTATATTTAATTAAAACTGTCATTGGTTCAGTTCTTCAAATCATCTGGGCATGTGAATGAGATGACCAGGTTTGGCACAGCTACTCTGGATGAAAGGAGAGAATTCATTAATTTAGCTGGTAAAGCAATTATGAAATATGTATGTGGAACACACTGCATCAGTGCGATGAAAGTCTGTCATTGTCCTGACTGCTGGTTTTAGCATTGACATTTTAATTGGTGATTTTCAGCTCTCATTCTGCACCAAAAATACACTGACGGCAGAGAAAGTTTCTAGGACATTTCAGAAAGAATGTTAGCTTCTAAGCTGGTCACATACACAATCATGCACACCGACACAAACACACACACACACTGAGAGAGAGTAGTCATTGAAATTGAGTAGTCTGACTGAGCCCACACAAGGCTCAGTGACAGCGTTGATTAAACATTAAGGAAGAGATATAATGCCATTTTACCATTGTGAGTTATCCAACCCCTTTGTACTATCATTTCATCTTTGCCCTTGAACTCAAACATTGCCAACTGACAGGAAAGAAAGAATAATGATAATGAATTATGCATAAATGAGAACTTGAATTTATCTTTATCCAACTTTGGAAAGTGGTGCGTTTGAGGACCCCTGAGTGTTATTTGTCACACAGCTGACAGGAAACACTGCAGATGGTGGTTGTAAAAATGGGCTGAGTGCCTGTGCCAAAGAGAACAATGTTTCACAGTGTCGTGGACCCTGATCCTGATCCTCCTCGACTTTTTTTTGGATGGGGGAGGAGGGTTCATAAAAAAAAGAAAGAAAGAACTAGAAAGAAAATTAACTATTTTCTGTTTCTTTGTAATCCTTCCTATAACAGCAGTGAAGTAACACTTAGAGAGTTGTTTTAATCCTGAAAGTAAGAAAGGCTAAACAGGAAATACAAAACAGGTGAAATAAAAATTACACTGGCACATTTTATTTTTAGGCTATTTTATCACACTCTGTCTGTAGCCAGCTCTCTGATACTCTAGGATAAAGCCACAATTGAGATTTCCTTTCTGAAAAAAGAGACAACACAGCCTGTGATACCAGATGAGGAGTCTACTGAGATACAGAAGAGCAGCAGACATTTATAGAGTGATTAGGAGTGCCTGCAGCAGGGGTGTCTTACTGATTGCTGTTTTGTTTTATGCATGTCTGATCTACTGCATTTTTGCCTTATTTGGAGGTCATATATGTATTTTCATATCCATATCAATAATGTCCAAACTATGGGATTTGGATCCTCTCGGACAGTCAGATGTAAGGCACCCTAACACAGTGATATATTCATAGATTTATTTTCACCCAGGTTACACACCTATCACTTTCATTTTGGCCAAGATATTGCTGTAGGGATGTGTGTAATTTTCTCCCCAGGCCTTCGAATATCCTGGATATCTTATCATCAGCCAGTGCCCTTTGATATTATGAACTTTTGAGCATGATATGAAAGGTGGCTTTGTGTCACTACAAATTGTTTCTAGAAAACATTCACACAAGTTTCTGTGTTGTGAGTGTGAGTTTGTGTGTGCGTGTGTGTGTAGGTGCGAGTGTGTGTAGGTGCAAGTGTGTGTGTGTAAAGGCCACAGGTGAACGGCTGAGATTCAGAGGTGTTGAAGTCTCATACATCTGCTGCTCACCACAGTGTAATAGGCAGCAGCAGGTTGTACAAATGCCCCACATCAGCAGTAGTGAATAAGGGTGAAAAAGTATAAGTCTGTTGATGTACAGTTTGTCTTTAAACAATAGATTATCTTGAGTTTGAATCTCTGCCATGATTGCAGAAGGGACTTGTTCCTTATATGAGCTGAAGGATAGACATTCATAAAGACAGAGTGCCATGTGTTGTACTGAATTTAAAGCCTCTTGTGGCAAATTTGTGATTTGTGATATTGAGCTATATAAATAAAATTGACTTGACTAATGATCTATGTCTTGATTTAGGACAACTATATTTACACTGTTATCTAGTTTAATAATGTATACTGGACAAACAGCTTTTAAAGGACAAAATAAATAGTTGTTGAAGGCCTCCTTCCCCCTTGGTCTTAAATGTTTTGTATTTTTCAGTGACATTAAATATTCATCCTTAACTGCTATTAATCAAAGATATACAAAAAAAAATCATCTGATCTGCTTCATCAAACCTGTGTGGATGTGATTTGTTCAGATTTGACTGACACTGGCCATAACTGTCATCTCATTTTTATTCAAATATTGCTAAATCTTTAATGGTGCAGAAAAAATGTTGACACTCATGATGGAGAAAACAAACAAACAAAAATACAGAAATCTATCATGTGAAATAACAAAAAATGGATCCTTATGGTAGTTTGGGCAGATAAACTTTTACTTTTTTCAGCGTGAGAAATCTGAGGTGTGGCATGAGAACCCTGTTATGTTTATAGTCATGTCTAAAACTTACCTACCCAACATTTGCTGTTCATTCTTTCTGACAAAAGCTTTGAGCTCTGCCCTATCTCCTATTACTGCTTGCCTCAAATAGTTTAACTCCATTAACCTCTAACTGCCTCCTTCTCCTTCTGATTTAGTTTGAAAACATTCTTTTTAATATGTGTTCATGTTCATCAAACAGCATGTATCTCAGGCTCTGTCGGGGGTTGTGAGCTCAGGGACAGTTGTTGCTCTGGAAGAATGACACTTAAACAGTTATGTTCCAGTGCATCATGCATGTAGAGCCACATTCAGATTGTTACATGAAATGTTTAAAACCTTGTTGAGTGTGTCCTGTGAACTTCTTTCACTTGGACAGAAAATTCTATGTTCATGTAAAGTAGGACCCCATCACTCATAGTAAGGGTCTGTGAAAAAAGGTTTTCATTGCCTTTAAAGAAAAGATTAAATCCACACAAAGCCAGAGAATGATGGCCACATGAGTAGAATATAAAAACTATTCATATTTCTTATTCTAACCTGACAAAAGACATAGGAACATCTGCAGTTAAAGTTATTTCAGATGATAAAAATATGAACATACCACTGACTTCCATACTATACAAACATGCTATTATCCATACACCTAACCTTTACAGTGTGCAACATTCAACATAAGGAGTTAAGCTTTCATGATCATTCATGTTCGGTGTTCAGTGGATTGCTTTATAGATGTACAACACAAGCCATAAAGTTAGGTACCATTTAATTGAAAAGTGCTCCTTTCTAACCTTGGGAGTGATTATACTCATAAGTGTAACACTGCAGTGCAAGACAATGTTGTGTATGCAGCTATTTTAATTTACTTGTGTATAGGCAGGCCCTCTGGAGCCAGGCTGTGGTTGATGAAGGTGCTATCACCCTCAATGAGAGGAATAATTATCACAACAACACATACATAAGTCCTCTATTAGATTAAGGCCCACTTTAATAGACTCCCAGCAAGAGTGGGAGTGGTGGCTTAATGTAATTGGTTACAAGACGACATGCAGAGGAAAGCATCACAAAAAACAAAGCAGATTTATAAGACCTGCTCTATCTCAGTCAGTCACCCTCCCCCCTCCCCCCTCCCCTGTCTCCTGCTGAAACTTTATTTGACCATTCTAATCGTTCCTGTCCTGTGATCTCACAAGTGTGTCATATAAATGGCTGGTGCATTCTGTTTGTTTTTCCCATCCATAATACATTGGGTATCTAAATCCTGCTGGCGTGTGCAGGAAAGAGAGGGAGAGCGAGAGACAGAAAGAAAGAAAGGGGGAGAGAGGTGGCTTGCTAATGGTGTGAAGCATAAAGGCTCAGAACAAAGTGACAGAAATACATACACATGAACCAAGGAAAGCCAAGAAGGCCACGCACTGTGGTCTGCTTGTTGAGAAGTGGTGATTTGAGAGTTTGGAGCTTAGAGAGGCTTTAGGTAGAGTTTGATCTGCCCCTGCTTGACAGTATTTAGAATCAGCTACCTAAGTATTGCCTTATGCTCACCTGACTGCAAGGTCACCTGAAACCACATTTTAATTCGGTGCTCTTCAAGGCAGGGATAGCTCTCAAGTGTAACCTTTATCTTTTGTTATCTACCAGCACCAGAGTGTCCTGCAGAAATCAGCACATACCACAAACATTTCCAGACTTACAGGTTAATGTCCAAAGCAGATACCCAAGCTGGGAACTTGTAAATATATCACAGGAGCTCCTGGCATCTGTTTTTAATGAATGTGCCAAATTCCTTACTACTGCACATTATCATTTGTGTGTGTGTGTGTGTGTGTGTGTGTGTGTGTGTGTGTACTACTGGTTGCCACATAAACTGTCAGATTCAAATTCTTTGTACTTTTGCAGTTTCTTGCGTTGATTGAAAACAAATCCCCACTAGTCTGTTATCTCTCTAGCTAGCAGCCAGCCTGCTCAACTACCCAGTGGTTGACTGTTTAGTTCACTCATCTGCACTCATATATATATGCAACATTCAATAAATATTTCAGCCTTGTTACCCCTAGCAAGACAATATCAGTGGAACATGAATGTCATCTGTTTCAGAGAGATTATTAAAAAAAAATAAAAAATTGAATTATGCCCTCAGTATGACTCAAAGCAAACATAGACACAATCCTATTCAATTGTTTTTCTAGGCTCTTTTTTCTGGGAGGAGGATTTTATTTTTTACTTTTAGGTTTAATTTCTTGTAGCAGAGCTTTATGCATAAGCTGGTCCTCAGAAATCATGTCTCCTTCTGGTCTCTTGCTGGTATTGCAAAGTGAAGTCAGTTTAAACAGGTGCCCGTTTTGAGATAATTCGATCTAAGTGGACCATTTAGAGCAGAACTGCTCACATGTCTGCTTTTCTGGGAAGTTCACACAAAGTACAAAATATATGATTTTTACCCATATCAAATTAAATAGTGCACCATGGCATGAACTAAAAAGAAACAAGGAAACACGCGAGTTCTGTTTTGTTCTTCTTGTCTCCTGATCCCAGATTTGTCCAAAGGCATTACCTCTGATTTGATAAAGCTGTCAACAGTCACATGAAAGGATGGGTAGAGATGATGCCTGATCAAAGGGTGTCTTTCTAATATCTGTCAGCAAGTAGTGAGAGCATTCAGGAGCTCTGTTTCCTGATATTGTATGAAGTTTTCACAGAACTGAGTAATTACACCTGCCAAGTGTTTTTCAAAAAAGTAATGCTTTCCACTACTTTTTCAGCCTGGAAAAAAACCCAATCTTGAAGCTACTTGAATGACAGCATTGCAAAAACTGGAAAAAGGAAAAATGAAAGTGACTGAACTGGAATAGAAGTGTCATGGAGAGAAGATGGATTCCTGTGCTCTCAGTGGAAAGCTGTCATAACAGTCCTCAACAGCTGTTCTGGGAGCAGCTAGGAGTCGCTGGAAATATGTCACACACACCTCCGCTCCTCTGTATAGGCCCAGGCAGGAGTCCCATCTAACTGTATCGCATTTCCATCTCACATTTCCATCTCATTGTGGTAAAAGCCACCCAACAGAGGGGGTAGAGGAACACAGAAGAGCAAGGGCACAGAGGGAAGATCCTTTCATTTATGTCTCACAGGAAAGCGTTAAGCCTCTGTCCCACCTGTGAGGGAGAGCGCAGCGTGAAGCTTTGCAGCCTTATGTTGCCCTCTCACATCGCTCGATTCCATCACAGCACCTCCATCAAATCTGCTGTGACGATGAGTGGTTATGTAATAGGTATGAACATATACCCTCTTTGCCACTATCCTTGCTCTGTAACCACAGTGCAGCTTAACTTCTGAGTTTTCCTCTCAGTGTGGAATAAGAATGTAAGGCAATAGAGTTAACAACAGTGAGCAGTCGGGGGATCCAGAGAGTAAAAGTCGTGTCATCCCTGATAAGACTCAGCCTCCAGCCCAACAGGAGGCAGTTTAAACTTTGGAAATTATGAATGCCCACAAGACTTTTATACCATGTTTGTACCCTCATCCTGAAAAGCTCTCTTCCAGGATCACTTTTTGCTCTAGCTTGCAGTGGCAATGCTGGTACTTTGGTAAAACACCAAATTAAATATGATCCTTCATTTATTCATGAGTTGTTCTTTTTTTTAATCATGCATCCAAACAGGTCCCTAATGAAGTTGTCTTATATGCTTCAGGCAAATGTACTGCAGGCAAATTGTGTTTTAGTCATGATTGTTTTAGAAATATAAATTGTTTAAAGATATATAACAAAATTCAAATGACTGGAAATACTGCTGGAAACTGATGCCATTCTGAAATGGATCAGCCTTTAAACACAACAATTAACAGACTGCAACTAAATATATTATGATTTTCTTATGCCTGAAAATGTGAGTCTTAAAGTTTTGTTACCTGGCTTTCAATTGGATTGGTTGCTGAAGTCCCTCAGATTGCATTCATTTTTCTGTGGTCACTTTGAGGCATTACAACAACATGTAAACACAACATTGACATAATAAAGTTTATAGAAGACATAGAGCAACATTTGCATTCATGCGGAGTCATGTTTCTGACCACCTTGCAAAAGTAACTCCCATATGTGCTCCATGTCTCTGCCTGTCCATCTGTCTCTCTCTTTCTCTCTCTCTCTATATATATATATATCATTTTTTGAGCTCTTTTGGGAAATCGCTATTTCTTCAGCATCTAAAGCTCCACTATCTTCACCAGCTTGTAGATAACTGTGTCTGTTTGTTTGGTGGTGAGGCAGGATGTGTACAGTGGCTTTATTGGAGTTTTTTTTAATAAAACAACTACCTGCTTCATCTAAAAATGCTAATGAAAATAATGTGACTGAACCAAAACTGTAACACCAAATGAAAATGTTGAAGATGCTGAAATGCTGAGGATCTGAGGTGAACTGCAGATGATGATGGAGAGATGGATAACAGTTCTTTATGGGGTCATCATTATGAGGAACACCTTTCACATTAGACATTATTATGATGTCATCAAATGTTAATATATTGATAAGGCCAACTTTAGTTTTTTTTTATTATTGGAATCATTAAAACATCTTTAGATATTTTAAAGTTTCATAGATCCTTCCCATAAATTTTCTTTAGAATTCATCAAGATGTTTGTATTGTAAACATCAGATTACAGTCTCATTTTCTTAATTAAAAATACAAGCACCTATAATACATCCTGAAGAATACAGTTCCAACAAATTAAATCACAAAGATAAGCAGTAGAGAAACAGAGAGTCAAGAGACAAAGTCTAGTGCAGCTGCAAGGGAAACTTAGGTGTCTCATCAGAATATTAAGTGGGGATTTGTCACTTATACATTAATTAAATGTAGGAAATGGACTTGCATCATGAGTATAAAATTTATGCACGTATATTTATTCAGTCCATTAGGAATGCTTGTTAATGTTATGAATTATTGGTAAATCATTAAAGTCAAATTACTGAAGTCGTTGTTCTAGAAATTTTTCACTTTAATTAAATGTTTAAATCTTTTGATAAAGACCAAAAAACAACATACAACAGTCTTTGATGTTGAGTGTACCTTAACAGAGTGATGCAACTTGAACTACAGATAGATGACATACATATTTCATTTCTTCTCATGTTTTAGAGTCTCTTTAATCTATGGCTTTATTCAAGGCTTTGGATGGGTTTCAGTGGTTCAAAAATAATTTAAGATATGTTTTCTTCAAATTTTATATTAACATCTGCAGCACAACTACTAGAAAAAGCATCTTGCTGTATCCCAGTTTAGACACCTGCATCCATTAAAGGATGTGGCCCACAGAGCTGTGACCTTCAAGGGAAGTGAAGGCCACAGTAAACCTGCAGCTCCTCTCAAAATGCACAGTCTAACTTCACAGAGACAAAACTAATAGTGCATGCGGGCAGTCCTTGTCAAGTCATCAAGTCAAAATTTCATCACCTAAATTTGACCTTGAAAGGTAAATACTTGTGGTTAGCCAGTTAATTGCATTATACCTGTACTTCCAGTGTTGACATATAAATCGGTATAACTTCAATTGATCTATAATGACCTGAGATTAGCAAACAGACCAATTGTGGTCTTTATGATATTTCAATTATTTATATATATGAGGACCACCTGAATGTGACATTATACAATTGATTGTCTTGTAATGGATTATTTGATAGAAATGGCTGGTTTATGCTGAAAAATATCAAGTTCATGTGCTGTAACGTGCTGCTTGACCACCTCAGAAGGCAAAAGTGCCACAATAAGAGATGTTTAAATATTGATATAATGGTGTTTATTGTCAGACAGTCTCTCCTGGTTGTACTCATTAAAAAGTGACAGAAATTGTTGTGTATAAAAAAAAAAACATAGAAAATATTGAACCCTGCTTACTTTTTTACCTCTACCTGGCCNTATAATGGTGTTTATTGTCAGACAGTCTCTCCTGGTTGTACTAATTAAAAAGTGACAGAAATTGTTGTGTATAAAATAAAAAAAACATAGAAAATATTGAACCCTGCTTACTTTTTTACCTCTACCTGGCAAATCACTGCATGAAGTGAGTTTAAATGTCAGATTGTCAGATTTGGAAGGTTACAGAAATTGTTAGATGCAGCCTTCACAATTCTATTGGAAAGGTGGGGGAGGGGTTTCCGAGCCTGTTCGACCATCCGACAAGCAGTTCTGGTGGAGTGTACTGGTGCCTTAAAAGCTTCAAAGGTTACATTTTTTGTATGAAAAATAAGCCGTTATCCAAGAGAACTTCATCCAAGAGTAATAATTATTCCTGTATTGGGATTTGATTCTGGACATAAATCAACAATTACCATAGAGTTAAATGTGCACAAAGAATTAAAATTTACACTACATGGCTATGGCAATGTATTCACCTGAACATCGCAGTCTATGCTAAATTGTTGAATATCTCGTACTAAAACCATGGGCATTAACATGCTGCTATAACAGCCTCCAGTTTTCTGGGAACACAGAACCTGGCTGCAGAGATGTTATCCAATTCAGCTACAGCTACNGCCTCCAGTTTTCTGGGAACACAGAACCTGGCTGCAGGGATGTTATCCAATTCAGCTACAGCTATAGAGCATTAGTGAGGATGGCCAGTGATGTTGAGCATTAAGCTCTGGCTTGCAGTTGGCGTTCCAGTTCATCCAACAGCTGTAGTGGCTGTAGTTGAGGTCAGGGTGCTGTGTAAGGCCAGTTCAACAGTCCATCCACACCACACTTCAGGAAGTCATTTCTTTAAGGACCTGACTTTTTGGGATGCAGGCATTGTCATGTTGGAAGAGAAAAGGG
>JANJYP010002213.1:0-15290 GCA_024605115.1 Rastrelliger brachysoma | reverse complement strand
CACTTATCTGATTAAAAGTAAAATAATGTTTGTTTATATATGTTTGAATATAATTTGAATATGGATAGGCTTGGTTTTGATTGTATTCATATCCCTGTATGTCATTGCAAATGCTACGAGAAGAAACAAGTAGCTTTAGTTTTGGGGAAATAATCCATTATGTGGGGTTAGTGGTTGATAAAGATCGATAGCTGGAATGGAAAATTGCCTGGAATGACTCATGAACAGAGATAAGAGAGAAGATTAAGCGTGTTGCTGCTTTCTTTTGCTTCACATTGTTTTTAGAAAAAGCCCACTCTGGCCTATCAGCAGAGTGCAAACACACACATACAAACACACACAGTGCTATACATACAATGATGTACTGTACACACTCCAACTTCCATGCACGCACATGCACACACTCTCACACAGTCCAAATAACAGTATTGTGGTACCTGATGTTTTCTGTTTCTAACTTCTCAGGAAACAAATGTGGCCTATTGCTAACACCAGCAAAGCCCAGCTGTGGCGGGGAGATGCTATCAATCGCGTGTCTGCTTTTCCATTTGAGGGGAGAAAGAGAGTGATAGAAAGAAGAGACTATGAATGTGTGCGGAAAATGTGGCAAGCCCCTTTTGAGGTTGGTGTCAGTAACGTACAAGTCAAACGCTATGAGCCGAGATGTTATCGCTGAAAGCAGGCAGTGTAAAGTGGAAGAATAATATGGCTTGTGTTGTTTGGAGACTGACTGAGGTTTATGTCAGATACATAACAGTCAAAATCTGCTAGCCATATGCTGGACCTAAAGCACCTAACAGGCAGGGATCAACAGATAAGGTATCCAAAAAAATGTGGAGCACCACATATCCACATTCAAAGAGATGCAGCAGATATCTTGTAGCTAATGTAAAGCTTTGAAGGCTGTGAAATGTATTTGTTAATAATGAAGAGAGATGCTTAACATTTGTGAGCCAAATGTGTTGTGATTCTAACTCAAGAGGAATGTTGATCTGTTTGAGGATTGAAAAACTGTTTCTTCAAATGACACACTTTCTGGAGGGGGAAGAAAACATGCAATATCAAAAGAGGAAATAAACAAAACTGAGACAAAATTCAAACAAATTCATTTCAACGACAGCATGTTGAAAATAAACACTGACGTGTTAAATTATTAAAGGCTCTTGCATATTCAGAATGATAATTCAGACAGTAATACAGTGTGAATTGCAATAACAAAATGTGCATAAAGTGAATTATGTATAATAAAATTTGTTTTTGTATAACAAATGAACAATATTTCTCTATTTCTGTCCTGCCATCAGATTCAATTAGTGACAGAATGTCATCTTCACAAGTTTTGTTTCTGGTAAGCATTGTTTTGTTTGTTACTTTGTTCTTCTTTCTCTATGAAGAGATCTGTCACACACATTTGCATGACAAGTTTCTCAGTGTAGTGCTCTCAAAGCATTTTGGTACAACACTATACTGCTGTTCTTTGATTATGTATAGTCTGATGCAAGTTCTGCAATAACTGAGAGTGTGTGTGTGTGTGTGTGTGTGCGTGTGTGTGTGTGTGTGTGTGTGTGTGTGTGTGTGCGTGCGATATACAGAAAGTTGTAGCAGCTTGTGCAATCATTATTTTAATTGATTATTAATCTGTTTTCTTGCAAATTCAGGATATTAGAATACTTTTACATGTTTCTTTGAACCTAACTGATGTTTTTCTGTTATTTCCTGTTTATTCCTGATTTGTTTATATTGGCAACTGCTGTAAAAAGAGAGAGTTCCATGTAAAGTCAGAGAATATTGTATTCCTTCATGGATACACTGTCTTAAATACTTAACCATACTTCACAAATAGATACTACACATAATGATGTATGTGTACTATGATCAACACAGGGTTAAATTGTGCACACACATACACACGCAGACACACACATACTCTCCAGGGTTACGTTTAAATCAGCATGCAAGCCTACAGTTGCAGGTTGCTATTTTTTTTGTGAGTACCACTGCAAAAATAACAGCCCACTGTGAACACTTGTCTTCCACAGCCGTTTCCCACTGTTAACCTAATCTTTATGATTATTTCAATGGCTTTAGCAGCAGGCCATGTCTGTCAGCAGACAGCAGCTCTCACTGTAGGGGATACTCCATACACACACACAAATACTCATGCCTTCAATCAATGGGAAGACAGACAATTAGCGGAGTCTTCCTTATTTTTCATAGTAGTTTTTGCTTCATTAGGTTGAGACAGAGAGGACAGATGAAAGAGTAAGACACAATAAAAGAGAAAATGATCCATGACAGGTTGTTAGCATGTCAAACCTAAAATGAAGTACATCATGTGTATAAACAATACACTTAAACATGAATACTGTAAAGAATGTAAATAAAGTGAAAAATAATGAAAAATATATGAATATTTTTATATTTTACATGTTTGAGCGATGCAGGTGGAAAATATATAGATGAATGAACCAGAATTACTGAATCATATAGATATTATGAGGTGTGCCTCCATGTTCCAATAATAAAATCACATAAAGTGAGTACATTTACACAGTCACATGAGACCATTTATCAACACTGTGTCATTCCCCCCCATTCTTCAGTACAGACAGTCAGCTATTTGAGAAATGTTTGTTCTTACTAATTATGTTCAGCAGTGGGTCTAGCTCTCTGTTTGCTTATCTCTCAGAGTCCCACATGAGGTGTCACACTGAAAGAATTTCTGCCCAGGGCCAGTGACCTCTGAGGCCCTTTTAGCAAAAGGCAACACTGCAGGAAATCACTGAAGATGGTTCCTGCAGCATTTAGTGAGATAATACTCCCCCTCCTCCCATTAAAAAAAATCCCTAACAACAAACAGCAGACAGCTAAAACTAAAAGATGGCTGATAAGGTTATTAGCAGCTCATGCTGGGAACAAAGGGGGAGGCACACAGCTAAGATCAATAGCAGATGTTAGCAGGTAGTCTTAAATAGTTTTATATTACAAATACCCCCTGTCAGAATGGACTAATGCAAAACAAATCTTGTTAACAACACTGATATGTGTGTGTGCTCGCATGTGTTTGAGCCCCTACTGGGAAATTTGGTGAAACTTGATACAGCACTGTAATGAAGATATATTAAGCCAATATAATGAAAAGGAAAGATAAATTCATTAAGTGACTAGTTAGGTCATTCGACATCCTTGCATGTTGGTGTGTAAGCTACACAAGCATGCACAGGGGTTTTAACTGGGCTTATTGTTATGTAGTGAGCGCATGTTCTCTGCTCTGTCATCACAGAGCAGCTTTTCATTGACAGCGCTCAGCCGGGCATCAGCTTGCATTAACCAAAGTTTAACATCATTCAAGAGCATGAGGTGACCTACTGAGAAAGTACATGAGTAAATGTGTAGCAATACAGCGCTTATTACTGTTCCCCCTCAGGCAAATACCTTTTGCTTAAGCTCCACGCATGGGAACATTTTGTTTTATTACCTTGCAAGATAAGTCGTGAGTGAAGACAGAGGGAGGGATGGGCAGAGAGAGAGAGAGTGAGAGGAGGGAGAAAAAGAGAGAGAAAGGGGGCTCTTAAGTACCTGGGGAATTAAGATATTCCGGCTCATCATATCAGTGTCTTAGTTCTTGGTTTTCATGTGGGGGGCACGTAATTATAACAGCGTTTTAAAATTGAGCCCAGAAGAAAGATGGGTTCAAGTGCAAATTAATTTCAGATTACCACAACAAAGACAATCAATTCTCAATGAGTATGCCAGCAAAATGCTCTTGAAAGGGCCCAAGGTCCCTTCCACACGCACACACATACACACACCCCAACCCAACAACTCAAACAATTTGTAGAAAAAAATGCTTTACTTAAATTACACTTAAGATCTAAAGCAGTGTCTCAGCTTACCTGGTACAACATTTAACCATTTGTTTTTCTCCTCCCTTCCTACTGCTCTCTCCCTCTACTACAGCCACCCTTCCTTCCCTCCCTCCACCCACCCAGTGTCTCCTTTCTTTGAGATGTCTCTCTCATTAACAGTCCTATCACCAGTGGACCACTATAGGCCTCATTAAGGCAGCCTGAAAGCATGAGTGAACCTCTGACTTTAAAAGTCAAAGTAAAGGAGGAGCAGTTGGCGGAGGGGAAATAAAGGATGAAGAGTCATCCTGGCCTGGCAGTTTAACACAAGGTCAATGACAGGAAAAGTCCGTCTCGGATCTTTTCATCAGGCTAATTTTCTAGATAAAGTCAGAGTCTAACATTATCAACAGGGTTTAAAAGGGAGCAGAAAGGTTGGTCATATATGAGGGTGAAGAGCACCTTTATATGGTGGTGCAGCTGAGGCTTTTCACAGAGCAAGGCTGGCTATTTTATCCATTATGCATTTAAATATACACATTTCTAAAATATACAGATATTAACAGCTCATTTTAGCTGACTGTGACATATGAATGACACATATGCAGCATTATGCAACACAGTTTTCTTCAAACTTCAGATTTAATGTTGTTGTTCTATGTTAACTTAAAGGATGTGCAGAGAGCCCAGTGTTCATAATATTTGTATGTGTATTTACTGGAGCAGCAAATTCATTTATATTTGAAGTAGGGATGCAGATTATATTTCATTTTCCAACTAATTGTGTGCCAATACCAATATACAAACTTATTTTTTTCTACCTGGCTGAGGAGACTATTATCAGATATACAGGATTCATGTATAAGATTTAATATCTGGTCCAGACTCCAGAGCAGAAAGTGGCATTAATGCACCTAAAATGCTGGTAACCAATTACCCTTATAAAACAAAAAGATGTATTTTCAAACAGAATGGTCCATCCTTTCAGCTGTGGTGTTTGCCAAACACAATGACTCCTCTGCAGATTCTTTCACCTGTTACACCTGCTGCTTCTTCCCATTTTAACCTGAATAACAAACCAAGGGACAATGCTCCAGTTGGACCCACATGGAGAGTTGGGCCTGGCTGGAAGGCTAGGGGAGGTTAGCTGGCAGTGCTTCCCTCGGGCCATGCTGTGGCTAATGCTTCGCGGTGCTAGTCCAGGCTTCTGTGTGGATCCAGCTGGAGCACTGGTCCGTGGTTTGCAGCACTGTCGAGGTGAAACAATCTGTAGATCGAAGCACAGCCAAGCGACAGATGAGAGGGTGATGAATCGGCCTGTCACATCCGCAGAAATGTTCATTTTCATTCAATGCCTGAATTCTGTTTTAAAGACCATATCAATCAATAGAGGTGATGTGCTGATATTGCTGTTGATTAAAAGTAAAAAAGGTTATAAGTCCTGTTTTTGATTTTATTACGCTCCTAGACTACAGACAACTGCACTGACCACTCAACCAAAGCTCAGCTCCACCAGACACACAGACCTGCAGCTATTTATACACTTGTGTTACAGCCTCAGCACTCTATGAGTACTGACCTGCTTGCTGCTATTTGACATGTGAATGACAAAAACTGAAAACAAATATTTTTTAATAAATATTTGTATGGAATAAATATTCATGAAATCTACTATCTGGCTCCATCACTAGTTTGTGGGTAACAATATCCTACTTAAGATCCAAAACTATTGAACTACAACTGTGCTCTTAGGACCTTTTTTCTGCAGTTTTCAGGGTCAAAATATTCAGTCGATCAGAGTAGTGGCTCATGCATCAATTTATTACTATCTTAATGACCTCAAAATGGCCTGGTTCATTAGACGTAGGTTTGCAGCACTGGGAATCAAACAACTTTTCAGGGATGCAAACAACAATATGTGTTTCAAAGACATACTCCTCAAAATATGTGTGTCTTTGCCATGCTTATAAGTAGGAAAAGATGTGTCAAATGATGCTCTGTAATGATGCTTCAGTAACTGAATAGGCAGTGAAATGTGACCCAACTCATTACTTACACTATGTTTTGCCAGTTAGTAGAAAATGCAGCACCGGTACAACTTACCTGCTAATGGTGAGGGACAAATTCTGCATCACATGTGATGTGATGGCATTTTTCACAAGCTGACAAAATACCAAAAGTGTTTATGAATTTCCTCATTAAGTTAAAAAAAACTGTTTCAATTCAAACTTTCATGAGAGTAATGCTTTCATTCATTACTTAACCAAGTTTGGACTTTGCTTAAGCTCACCAACATAAGTTGAGACTTCAGATTGCTCTTAAGACAGTTAATATATTTTTGTGATACTTCTAAAGCAGAAATGAATCTGCTTTGCTAAAACCTTCATTATGTGACAACATTTTGTACTGACTGTCCTCAACAGACAAATAACAGCATCAGTCATTTACACTCGAATAGCAATGTTGTAGTAATTGAAGTGAAGTTATGACTTTGTCCACATGAAGCAGAGAAAGAGGCAGTGTGACACACAAAGTCCACATGGGGAGGAGCTTGGGGTGGCTTGATAGGTCAGCAAAGCAATATTTATTACTGTAACCATGACAGCAAAGGTCTGCTAGCCATAACAAATTATTTTAACCCAAACCACGAATGTTCTCTAACACTAACCAACCAGTTGTTGTTCTAAAATCTAATGAAACTTTAATCATGAGTTCAGAACTGTTTTGAAACAGTAACTTCTTTAAGAAGGCATCTAAAAACTATGTTATCCTGTCTGGTGTCAGGTCAGAAAATGGCTATACATGTTTCAATTAAATTATGACTTAGATTTTTTTTTTTTTTTTTACAATAAAACAATAATCGATGGGATGTATATTATTAATCAAATATACAGCGTTATGTTCTCCAAACTGTCTTTTAATTATAATTTGGCACATTTTTAATTTGTCTATATATTGTTCTTGTATATTTATTTCATGGGTGTCTTACCTTATGTCCAGTTTTTAGCTAAATCCACAGCACTGTTTGCGGCAGCAGAATGGTGGGAACAGAACAAACTGGGTGGGCATCAACACCTTGACTGTAATAGCTATATCTCACCCTATGGCAAGATGTGATTTCAAGATAACAACATCAGTATGAGTGCAAGTGATGGAACAGGACTGGAGCAGCTTAATAAATGGAGACTGGGGACATGTTCACACCAAGCAACTGTCTGTACAGTACTAGTCAAAATTGTTGTGACTGTGTAAATATAACTGTTTAGTTCTGCCCTTTCATACCTTCCTCTTTCTTCACTGCCGTCCAACCACAAAATTCACGTGCACTCACCCTGCCTCCCTCAACTTCCCGTCTCTCATAGCTGTGAAAAGGGTTTATCCACACTTTTGTCAACCTGGCTTTTGCTCCCCTCTCCCAAATCTTTAGCTTTGCCCTTCCTCCCCACCATAATTTCCCCTTTTCTCCCTCAATCTTTCCTTTCCTTCTCTTACTCACCCTCATGCCCTCACACCCCAACTTGACATCCCTCCCTCCTGCCTTTCCTCCCTTTCTCTCACATCCTCCAACACTCATTCATCCCTCTACCGATCCATCAACACACCCTGTGTAGAAAAGCCTAACCATTTCTCCTATCCTCTGTGCTTCTCCTCAGGGGAACCTGTTGTGGAGTGCAGAGTCGAATGGTTGTGAACGCTGAGGGGTAAAAAAAAAAAAAAAAAGTCAAGCCTCATTAGATTCTCATTGCCTTTGCAAACTGAAAGCAACAGAGATTTTTTTTTTTCCACCATATAATCGCCGCTGCTGAGTACCCTGGGAATCGCAATGAGCGCCCACCCCTCTCCTCCTCCTCCTCCTCCTCCCTAGACCCCACTACCAACACACTGTCCCTGTAACCCTCCCTTATTCCTTCAACCCACCATCATCTTTCCTTTTTTAACGAGTGCACAGCGAAGCATACAGATTGGCTTAGCCAGGGGAATTAAAGTTTTATTTCCATTCCAGTAGCACAATAATCCCCGTCATTAGAACGGTCTCTTAAAGTTAAACACGCTTTGCGTTGCTCAGCTCCAGAGTCAATTTACAGCCCCTTAAACAGCAAGTGGCAAGTTTTACAAACCCGTCATGTCTTATTACTGACATGTAAAAATATCACCTTTTTAAAGTTATCTAATGATCACCCATCTCTCTGTAAGCCTGCGCCTTCTATGCCTAGTTTATGCTTTGTTTATTTTTTAATAATGTTTATTTTCTACACCTCAGACTGTCAATCTCATCTGCATTTCTGCCCCTTCCCCATCTCCCCTCAACACAAATACACACACACACACACACACACACACACACACACACACACACACACACGCATACACAGAGAAGTACACCCCACCCAAGGGAACAAATCTATCTGTGTCTAAGTGTGTGCTTGAACTCACATCGGGGAAATCCCTCCTCTGCTTCCCCTTGACGCCAACCCCACCTCCCTTCTCTCACACCACAATAATACGATGCTGCTGCTCAATACAAAGCCATTGTTGACGCTAAGTAAATTAGCGCATTTAAACAAAAAAAAAAAAAAAAGAAAGAAAAGAAAAAGACATGCTGGAAAAACAACACATCACCATAAGCACAAATACCCAGAGGAAACCATTCATTACCAAAGCTCATGGCTCATATAGACAGAGCATAAAAGGATTTGAAACATGGAATTATTGCTGATATTTTGAGCTGTGGTGCTAGTGGTGACATGTATGCGCTCGTGCATATTTTTTTTTTTGTTTGTTTTTTTTGGGGGGAGGGGGGAATCCACAGTTTGAATTTACATACAAGAGTGAGCTGCTTGTATAAATAGGACTGTAGTTCTAATAATTAAGCAGGGTCTGTCTTTTAAGCATGAAATAGGTCATTGGGTTGAACAAATATGACAATTCCTCCTGCAGAACAAAAGACAGAGGTAGCCCCCATTATTAATCAGCGTGCTCAAAACGCCACCTTCAAAGGGAAATCGCCATATTGCAAATGCATTGAAGTGGGAAGTCCTTGATAAAAACAAACTGAGCCCTCGGAACTCCCCGTCAGAGTTGAAGCCCTCACACAAAGGGAAAAAACACAAACAAACACAAGACTGGAGATTAAAATCATGTTTAATCTTATCACGGTATCATGTTTACAATCAGACCTCATGTGCGACATGCCACAGCTTTACTTGAACTGAACAGCATGGAGGTAACTACACAAAACCCTGGCAGGAGAAGGCTACAGTGCTCCCAGTGCAGGTATCAAAGAGGAGGTGATTTCATTGTGTCTGTCACGTGGTCTCTCCCCCTGTCTGTTTTATTTGACTGAACAAACAGGAGTCTTTTGCACAGTGACGACATATCACTCAAGAAAGTTGTCTTAGCTGTGTGATTTATAACATTTTTTTTCTTCCTGTGTTATACCTGTAAAAACAATTTAGGCCATTTTTAGGTAGTGGTTCTTTTCAGATTAAAACTTCAGAATGTGAAGAGTTTGTAGCCACTTGTTCAACACATATACTATAATTTGTTGGACCAAATCATACATTTTTTAAAATGTCAACTTTTCAGGTACATTTCAGTGTCAAATTTAGCTCCATGAGCATGAATGTAAGCCAATTGTTCCTGAAAATGTTTTCTCATTCCAAATGCTAGACAACTTTCTCAACATATAAGATCATGATTCTCCAATTAAGTAAAATTGAGCCTACACTTTCCAAACCAGTTTTTTGACCTGACCTACTGGTGGGAGTAAGCATTAAAATCACAGAACTCCTGCTCTTTTTTTTTTACACAGTTGCCTCCTACAGGTTTCCGGCTGCACTGTTGCTTCACTGGCAAGTTTTACAAGTATTACAACTTTCTACAACTTTTCTACTTTACTGTAACCAGTTATCAAACCAAGTTCAAGAGTGATACAACCCACAGAAAGTTTGGACCAGCCTTACAGTTGACTTACTGTTGCTAAGATACCTGTTATCCATCTGCATCTCCCAATATGGCCGTGTCATGCAAACACAGAAAGAGAAGCAGTTGGGAAACAAAGCCGTTAAGACATGAGAGAGAACGAAAATGAGATGAACAACTGCACAAGACGGGAAAGACAAAAGAGACATATACACGGGGAGAAATTTAAAAAAAGAAAGAGCAGACCCACAATACCAGTTCAACCATCTTAACTGAGCAGCGAGGCCGCTGGTTGGTATGGTAAATTGGAAAAATTGAGTTTGGGTTCTTTGTGGGGTATCAAAATAGGATTATCCCTTTACAGTTCAAGGCCACCTTTCACTTGCTCTACCATAATCCCTTGTGGGTCACTGAATACACACAAACATAGAAGTAGATAGAATAGATTCAAACTGTTCTGACCGTTTTTCTCCAAGTACACACAGAAGCAAAAAATTATGAGGCACTATTTTGTTAAAATTAAATCTGTAGAAACATGTGCATGGATTTTAGTAACACATTTGTGTTTTTGTGGCCTTGATCATTTTCTCCCCCTAAAATAATATGCTCCTCATACAGCAATAAAACTCTACACAAGCTGGGCAGATGGCACAACCACAGAATTATTCTGCTGTGAAAATATTAAACAGTATAGCCTTTACTTGAAGCAAAAAAAACATCTAATGTTTTGCTGGGTTTGCCAAACTCAAGGAGGTGGACTTGAACCGGGATCTCTGTTCTGTTTGTTCTACTTCTTTGTGAACACCCCTCAGGATCCTGATCAGCCCCATATGCTGGGGTCATACTTAAACATACTATGCCCCCATCCAATGTGGCCCTGTTAACTTTTTTTTTTTCTTGAATGCAGCATCTTTTGTGAAAAGTCTCAAGCACAAATTAAATGCTGCAGTCTGTCCAACACAAATTAGACTATACTTAGCCACTGTATGGTTACTAATATCTTTTCTGAAATGTGAAGAGGTGGTTGCATATAAGAACTATTTATGTTTATATATATATATATATATATATTGTGTTTGTGTGTGTGTGTGTGTGTGTGTGTGTGTGTGTTTATCTATATATACTTTTTTTGGTGATAAACAGAGGAGGGGAGTGTTCCTCCATATTTATATCAGTGCCTGGAGCGAACCACAGCCTATCTGGAACAAATGAAGAGAGAGGGTTCAGTGATTAATGAAGTGGCCCACGATAGCAAACTGACTCTGATAACGGTTTCTCTTGCAAATAATAAATTACTAACCTAAAATTCCTCTGGGAAAAAAAAAACAGAAGAGAGAGGTATGAGGGTACATGGAGAAAAGTGGTAGAGAGGGAAACAGAGAAGAAGAGAGGGGGCTTGGGGTGATAAAAGATCGAATGGGGGAGTTGGAGGGTAGAATAGAGGGGGAGAGAGACCCTGCTGTTGAAACATGGTTAATGTTAGTAGAAAATGGATAAAGACACAGAAGGTAACAAGAGAAAATGACAAAAAAAATACTGGGATATGAGAGCAAGACCTCCTGTAGCATTCATTCCCTTCCTTTTTTTTCTTCTTTACTTTGCTGCCCTGAAAAATATCCTCCTTCTTATTCTTGTTTCTATCAAGAAGTTTCCCCTGCTCTTTGTCCAAAGATGGCAAAGATGTAAAATACAATAGACCCATTTATTTGTTCCATGTTGTGCAGAGAAACCAAACCAGCATGTTCTGAATTTGTTCCACAAGTGATGGCACAGCAGTTCCTAATGTAGTTTATAGGACCTCACTTTTCTCAGAAGGTGATCTGAGATCAATGAATTAAGATGCTTTTTTCCCCACAACACATCTCTGTGCTTTTGTTATTGAAAGAGTATACAGTGGAAACAGTACTGAAACCCAGCGTCAGAATGTATCAGATTCAAGGTTCAGATTTGGAAAGTTCAGTCACTTTTATGTGGTCAAATGTCATTTGGTTAGGATGAGGCAACTAAAACACTTGGTTAAGGTTATGGAAAAACAGTGGTTAGGGAAACAGTTATTGCAGGTCACTGAATGAGAGTGCAGTGTCCTGCATGAATGTGGGATTTCAAAGATAATTTGTGTGGGATTTTGCTTTTAGTTGACAACATAGAGAGAAAATGGAAACAAGTTGATAGAAAAAGGGAGTATGTCGTGTAACAATAGTCCCTTGCCCAGAACTGTACTGTTGATGTCGCGGTCATGTGATTTACATTTTAACCGTTTGGCCAGTGTAGCACCCTGAACTCCACAACTTTCATCTACACGTCCATTTTTGCTATTACATATAGGGCACACTAACACCCTTCTTGGACTGAATGTTATTGGCACTGGACGTGAAATATGAAGCACAGAATCATTCAATATGAATGTTGTTCCTAGAATCCTTGGCAGAAATGATTAGTCCACAACATACCATCTGTATCGGAGCCTGTTTACATTTTGAAAAGATCATGTGTTTCATGAATTTATTGTCTGTTGTGCAACTTGCCGCATAGTGCCAATAACTTGATTGCTAATTCCTGATGGTGCAGACCCTGATTAACTGGGCCTTATCTACCATGCTGTTGAGGAAGGAAGGAAGGAAGGAAGGAAGGAAGGAAGGAAGGAAGGAAGGAAGGAAGGAAGGAAGGAAGGAAGGAAGGAAGGAAGGAAGAAAGGAGAAAGAAAGTAAATAAAGACAGATTTTTGCACTATGATCAAAAAAAAAGAAGCAACTGTGACAGTATCACCTTAAGCCTTGGGCCCCGGGCCCCTGCAGCACACAACACAGCAGCAACCAGAGGAAGTTGCCAGGCCCACAGAAGCCTTGGAGGTAATTAATCATTTTAACCTGAAGCCTGTCAAGATACTGCTCAGTCCATCTCCCTCCCTTTCCTGATTTCCCTGTCAATTATATGTCCAGACAATTCAACAACCTCTCAGTCCTTCTTTCGGCCTCTCTCCCGTCCCAAACTGCCATCTGTAATTGTTTAAAAATGCTACTTTGAACCTCGCACAGTTCAACATTCTTGACTGCTGACTGTTTTACTGAGCTTCAGATTGCTTCTAAGGAAGTAGGTGTGAAGGAGATTATTTTTGTTTGAACAAGGTTTTAAGAATCAAAGAAATATTTTTATCAAACCTTTCACAACTCTACCAACTGCATTCTAATCATTTGTAGAGCTTTAGTTCTATGAAGACTGACATACCAGATACTTGAAGACAAACAGCAGTTTTAAGTGTTCAATGTGTAACTTGTTTCAGAGTTGAGTGTCACATGCTTTAAATGTTAATTTCCCTTCCACTCATCCATTAGAAACATTTTCTTGGGAAACAGTACGAACCTCAAGCATCCCAATTCTTGTAACTCCTGCGATCGGCCCTGACAGCCTGCCCAGTGCTGTTGTGTGACCCCAGAGGGCTGCTCCCCTGTGGCGGGCCCCCTTCTCCCAATTACCACTAACAGACTTACTCAAAAACCTGCCTCACCACTTCCATATTGCTGTCTTTCACTGTTTTCACTGCTGTGTGGGTTCTCTGTGTGGTGTGTGTGTGTGTGTGTGTGTGTGTGTGTGTGCCTCATGCTTTTTTTTTCTCTCTTCCTCTATCCTTTTCACTCTCTTGTTTTCTGTTCTCCCCTCCGTCTTTTCCTTCCCTCCCTCCAACCTCCATGCCTACATCCCTCTTCGTCCCCCAGGGAGCGGGTGCAGTGGTGCTGTGCTTGCCAAGAACAGATGTCCAAGAAATACCAGCCCAGTGAGAGAAAAGGAGCGAGAGAGAGAGTGGAGGAGAAAGAGAGAGGAAGCACATGGAGGCAGATTAGGTGAACCGTAGGATCTGCTGGTGCCGTCTGGAAATATGGGATTCCATTCAGAGATTTGAAAACCTGTGTTGCTAAGCTTATGTTTTTTGTGCTCCTACAACATTTGGGATTATTATTATTATTATTTACACATAAAGTCTTAAATATGAAAGGTTAAAATCTAAAAACTTGCTCTTTGGTCTTAAAGATGGAGAAGAGCAAAGGATGAATAGAACTTTTTTTTTTTAAGCCAACTGTTTCAAAACACCATTTAGGTAACTGGCAAACTCAAGACAGATCAAAATATATAAATATGTCAAGTTACTTTTCCTACCACCGCACAACTTAACATTTTCTTCCAGCATTGCATCTATTATGACAGGAAGCTCCAATGAAAACAATGGGGCATGATTCATAGATGGGAAACCAGTGAATGGTAAATTAGCAACGTCATTCACTCCTTTTCCATTTTTAGTTGAACATTATCTGGGGTGAATATACCAGTGGGGATAGTTAAAGTTTGACTCAAGTAGAGCAGCTTGAGAAAACTATTGCATTAAAAATAACACTCCCACCTGCCCTTAAACACACCACCACACAGCAGCGTTTGGGATGCAGCTACTGTTAGTGAGCTACTCGTCCCTGTGTGTTGTTGGGGAAACAGGTTCACAGCCACTTATAAATATACTGTGTGCTGTCATCCCGAATGAACTGAATGGTTTAATTGCTATTATCCACATTTTTTTAAACACATGCACACTGTGGAATCATGACCAGATGTACTTATGCATCCCCATGACCCTAAATCCTACACCGCATGCACACACGAGAGAAGGAAGTTTAAGAGAGGGAGGAGAGGAGAAGAAATGAGAAAATTGCAGGATAGGGAAAAGAACAAGAGTGAGAAACGAAAACACACATAAAAAAAGAGTGCCTGCCATGGAACAAACCAGTGACCCACGTAACCTGGGTTCCTCCCAACAGATTATCATGGGCACTGTGTGATTAAGGCCAGCCTCATTAGCATAATGATTTCCCATCCTCCCTTTTCTCTCCATCCATCCCACCATCCTATCCCTCCTTCCCTCCCTCCTTTTCCTGGGCCTTGTGTTGTTAGCCACCAGCTCCCAGTGCTCCTCAAGTACTTTAAGCTTGTTAATAATCATTATGGGTGTGCAATGAAGTGGGGGAAAGGAATAATTACCTCACCTGAGCCAAACCAAATTAACCCCTTTCATTTTTTTTTCTCCCTCCTCGTCTACTGTTGTCGGTTACCCATTCCATATCCCCACCCACCCACTCGCACACGCACAGACGTGGCATTCACCGGGGACCTATTAGGATTGTCTGTTATTAAGTGTTGAAATAATAAATGCTTGCGCACGATTTGCTATATGGTAACAGAGGTACCTGTTTAGTTGAAAGCTGAAGGGTCCTGTTTCACAAAGCAGGACGTGACTGAAAGTCAGTACATGATTTTTATCTATTGGGGCAGATTATAAATGTGCCCTTACAAATAAAATGTATCTTGTTGAAATGCTGTCAGAATAGTGCATGCTTTTGTTAAATAAATGATGATTGACGCAGTCTGATCTAGATGTGATGTGTTGTGTACATTTGGCTTTGTAAACCATATACTGTATAAATCTGTTTTGAGAATCAAGTGTAAAGGTTAATACTCAAGTTAATTCTTTCAGTGGAA
>JANJYP010002204.1:0-10955 GCA_024605115.1 Rastrelliger brachysoma | reverse complement strand
GTGTGTGTGTGTGTTTGTTTTTTATCTGTGTGTTTTATCTGCATGTCTGCTTCTATATGTGGTTGACTTTTACTGATAAGATCAGTTGAACTGTCCGTTAGACGTCTGCGAAAGGTCGACACACAGCCTCTGGTTAAATAGCACGATACGATTGGACGCATGCCCATCACCCAAAACCACAGTTGGCTGGTCCTGGCTGAGTGAGCTATCAATCTCCTGCTGGGTTACAACACGGTGTGTGACAGGACGGCTGGGGGAGGGCCGCAGTTAACTGGCTCTGACAGCCTGCCTAGGCACTACCTGATCGCTATTTATGGGCTTGTCCAAGGACTCTTAAAAACTTTAAATAGTAAAGACATCAAACAGATTTTCTATTGTGATTTATTGGCCCAGGTGGAGGTTAAGAGAACGGTTAGTTTATGTATGAATTGGTAGTAATGACCCATTTAAAGCTTTTCCCCAGACCTGTCCCCATGCACCCAGGTCTCAGGTGAACCTGAGGGCCACGCTCTGCTCCTCCTGCATGGAATGTTCTGGATCTTTCTCAGAATGCCTGTCCCTCCTCCTCTATATCTTTTAGCTTTCTTTCTTCTTTTCCAGCCTGAGTTATTGAGGGTATTGATATTTTGATTTATTACTCTATTGAGAAAACTCATGAAATGTTTTCTTAGTCTTTTGCCTTTCCCTCATTTTGCGTTTGACTTCAAGCTCAGGCTTTTGTGTGTGTATGCGTGTGCACACTGTCCTTTCTCGCATGGCCATTTACAGCATTCACAGATGTGGCTTTTTAGTGAACAGAATATTTTCCACAGATCCCACCAACAGACCAGAGTGTAAGTGCACCAGATTGATGTTATTAGTGTTCAAAGCTTTGCTATCATGACAAGGTTGTGACTGAAGTGTCTCATATCCATGGGTTGTGTTTGATAGAGGATGTGGTTAGGGTTGGATTACCAATCTAACATGACCCTGTAAAAGGCTCTCGTATTCTCTCAGAGGCAGTCCTTTAACTTTGAGGGATTTCACAAACAGCACTGTTGTTTTTTGTGTATCTCAATGAATGATCTAATGACCACCATATGCAACACAGAGCAGCATGTGCTGAGAGACATGTCACAACCTCATTAGGTTTAATATTATTGATCTAACCCTGATTCCACCAGGTTAACTCAGCTCCATTGCTGTATGTCACTTAGCAGCTAGGATCAGGTGGTGCTGTATTAGGAAACTAAAAGCCAAGAAAAAATAAACAAGGCTGGCTCCAGATCTCAAATCTTTCCATCTGATCAGATCAGCCTCCCTTAAGTGTTGTGCAGGAATGCTCTGGTCTGCACTGATGTTGTCCTACTTTTTCTTTCTCTTTTTTATCTCCTTTCTCTCTTTAGCTTTGTTACAATATAGATTTATTTCCAATGAAGTTTGTCACCGACTGAAAAAGTTTCTTATATAATCTCACTACAATTTGATCTATCGCTTAGAAAGAGCAAGTCACATGTATTTAATGCATGCATTTGATACATTCTCAGCATGCTGCACACAGTATATCCCAGTCCTCAGACTCCAGAGGAAAGCCAAAGAAGCGTTGCTAAATGTTTCTGTCTGCAGACGGAGCTTCCAGTCACGAAACGTCCTAACCTCTCCAACCTCTCAGCCAGAGCTCTCACAGCTGCCCAGACACACACGGACACATGCATACATCCACATACACACACACATGCACACACTCCAAAAACACACTGGCAAACTGAATGAACTCAGGCAACATTTACCTTTTTGTTACCAGTAGTGGGGGTGTGTGTCCTGCAGTTATAGTTTCACGTGTGTATTGTATTGTGTCTTCACCGAGCTGCAGTGCTCAGGACTCATCTCTCTGTCTCTCCTTTTGTCCCAGTCTTCTGCCTCCACTCTGGGTCGCTTTCCTCCACTGATTCCCTCTGTCCTGCAGCTGGAAATCACAATAGAAGGCCTTTAATCAAGGCCTACTTCCCAAAGATGTGCTCCTCTGTGGACTCAGCTGTCCTGAGGCTCAGACTGGGGCATGGTTCAAAAGCTGGCCACTTCAACAGACTGAGCTCTGGCGACTGATGCTTTGAGTTTTTCACAAAGGATGGGGGAGACCAGAAGAGGGAGGGAAGGAGCAAGAGGGGGAGGAGAAGGGGGGTGAGGGTGTGGGAGTTTGAGTTGGAGATTGCCTTTTTTTTTCTCTCCTCCTCTCTGTATTTTCTTTGGAGTGGCCCAGCCTACCTCTCTGATGTCACTCTGATGGAAAAAAGACAAAAAAAGGAGAATAACAGAGCTGCCTCATTAAGTTTCTCATCCTCAACAGCAGCNAAAAAAGACAAAAAAAGGAAAATAACAGAGCTGCCTCATTAAGTTTCTCATCCTCAACAGCAGTCTCATGGTTCTTTTATATAGAAGAAGCAAAATAAGTGGGAGGAAATGTGACCTGTTTGAATTGTTTTCACTGAGTCTGTAGACCCTTTGACCCGTTCTTACCTGATTATTTTGATGAGTTCACCCATAAGAACTCCCAATCCCTTGATTTCTTCCTTTCCTCCCTCAGCAACGGAAAGAGCTGATTGTAATGCTGCTGGTGTTTCTGAACAGTAACTTCCTGTGGAGTTTCAGCTGGCTATGTGAGAGCAGAAGAGCGAGGCAGGCAGATAAAAACAGATTGTGGTGTTTCTGGAGCAGTCCTTGCTCCAGGTGCAGTCTAAACTCGCCTGGCCTTCTTGCATCTTATCAGCACTGTCATTTACTATGTGTCTAGGTATGTGAGATATGGAGAGATAAGAGTTGTTTTGTTTTTTTTCTCATTTTGAAATATTTTACGGTTTCTTTTAGATAACTGCTGGTAAAGAGATACAGACATTGGTTTTCCTTTTTCCATACTATGTGGCCACATTTCTTTCCTTATAGCCTCAGGTCTCTTGATTTAATCCTCACATGTTTGGCCACATGTAAACATACATAAAGTGTCTGCATATCCTAACCACAAGTCCTTTAAAACACACATCTGTCTGTGGGTGTTCCAGACAGTATGGATTTGTGCATGACTAACTGCCGTTATCCTCAACATGCTCTCAGAAGAGCAACTATAGCAGTTAAGCCTTCAGGATCCCTCTCTTCCTCCTCGTCTCCTCATCTCTCACTTTCCTCCTTACAGCTGTGTCTCCAAAAGCTTGTAAACTGTTTGTCCCGCTCTGAGCCTGTCTCCCCCTCTTTCTGATTCTAATCAGAGGGTGTTGTATTTGTGTGTACGGTATCCTGAAGACAAGGTTTGGCCTTTTTTATCTGCTGTATCTGCTTTTGTACTTATGTTGTTGTTGCTGCTTATTTGTGCATCTGTGTTTAGACTCTGAACACACTATGTTGTAAGTGTGTGCACACATCTGTGTACATGGATTCCCAAGAAGCGGAGGGGTGTGGATATCATGTAGTCTACTGTGTGATAACTTTTTGTACAGCTGCACTCAATTTTTACACTGGCGTGTGAAAGAAAGATTGAGCAAGAAGAAAGAAGAGAAAGGAAAGGCACACCATCAGTTCACTTTTAAAGCTTGTTAATCTCTCTGTTCAGAATGGTGGGAAGCTGCTCCTGGGTTTGTCTCTTAATGTTAATATTTATGTAATGAGAGACTAAGAATCTCAGGTCTGCTCCAAGTCTGCCAAAAAGAACCAGGGGAGAAATGTAGGGATGGCCTTGTGTAAGCGAGGCTGAAAAGAAGATCAGTCATCCACCCAAGGCTATCATTTAGATCCATGGGGAGCCCATCAGGTCACAAACAATCTGAAACACAAGCAAAGTGGGAGACTTTGTACAGGGTCTATTCTGGCTGCTGAGATAGAAAACAAGCAGCCTGCAATTACCAGCTGGTCTTCACACTGTGAAACCTGCAGCTGGATGGTACTTGCATCATGCATCCAAGGGAATCTGGCCCAGTTATGATGTCCAGCCTTGTTTATGTCCATGTGTTTGCTTTCTAATGAGCTGAGTTCTCCGTGTTGGGTCAGTAAAATCCTTGTGTTCCCGACCGGTGTCTAAAATAACACCTCCAACAGATGGACTCTGTCCTCATTTGGCTCTCACTGGGGTCTTTGACTAGCTGAAGGATGAGAACATAAAGGGGAGGAGGTGGAGGACCTCTGTGTTTCTCTTGGTTTCATGTAACATGTTGCTTCTTGTTCTGTCTGCTGTTTTGTTTTAGGGATGTACCTGTCTGATCTGACCTACATAGACTCAGCCTACCCCTCCACTGGCAGCATACTGGAGAACGAACAGAGATCAAATCTGATGAATAACATTCTCAGAATAATATCGGACTTGCAGAGATCCTGTACTTACGGTGAGTACACACACACACACACACACACACACACACACACACACACACACACACACACACACACACACACACTCTAACAGGATGTCATGGTTGGCAGAGATCACTCAGCTGAAGCATCTGTGAAGATGTCAGCTGACAAAGCTCTTATCAGCAGCTGAACTGTAACCCTTTCTGTGCATCTATGTGATGCATTATGTCCATCATGTGGAGGAAAACAAATGGGAAGAGGAAAAATGGCCCTTGCCACTTCACTCTCTGTTTCCATGGAAACACTATGAAAGAATCTCTGTTATTCATCACTACTTCTGTGTTTCTGTAACATCTGAACAAATTGAATAAAATATGCTCAGTTCAGATAGCTTTGCCTGCTAATATATCCAGGATCAGTCAAATATTTACAACATATCATGATATTTTTGATTTGGGGAAGAATCACATCTGCAACTAGGGAGGAATAATTCACATAAATACATACAAATATGTTTATTTTCATTTCCATAGAATTTCACTGTTTTAGAAAATTGATATCCTCACTCCAGGCATGCTTTATTGCACACATAGGTTGCCAGTTTCAGTAACTGGTGATCAGACACACTTGTCCACATTTACTAACATTTGTTATTATCATTTTATCATTTCCCTTTCAGATATACCGGTGTTGCCTCATGTACAGAAGTATCTCAACTCAGGCAGGTATATCGAGGAGCTGCAAAAGTTTGTGGAGGACGACAACTACAAGTAAGAAAATAAATAAGATCCAAACAGCAACTCCACACATCCATGCCTCATAATTCATACAGACGCAGCTGCAGTTTCCAGCCACCTTATTATCCTGTTTCTAATTGTATTGCTTATTGTTGTGCACATTGCTCATCTGTGTCACCTAAAAAAAATAATATTCCATTCCCCAATAATTTTCCTAATGAGAAATTCACAGTGGATGAATTCAAGCCAGTTTTTTTTTTTTTAGGTTGTCACAGAAGATTGAGCCAGGCACCAGCACACCACGAGCAAATGCCTCCAAAGAGGATCTTGTCGGTGAGTTTCTGTACAGATCACAGGTGGGAGTTTAAATGTTGAATCAAACCTGTGGAAATCATCTCCTTACCCCTCTCTCTTTCCACTTGTCATGGTCTATAACTTTTTTTTTTATTATTTTTATTTCCTTCCCACTCCTACCCACAGGCCAGGAAGCGTCAGCATCTCCTCTGTGCGGCCGTAAATGTACGGTAGCAGCTGAAGGAACCAAAATCCCAGCCACACCTCCCTCCCCCAGGAACCTGCTGCCCTACGGTCACAGGAAGTGCCACAGTCTGGGCTACAAGTCAGTTTTTGGTTATGCATTGTATTAATAGAAAATATGATATTTCCAGCTGTCATTTAACATGGATCCATCTTGTTACATGCCAGTGAAGACAGAGTAGTTAAAAGTTAAAAGATACTGACACACTCTTTTTGTCTGTCTTTACCTGCTGTCACTGCTGTCTGCTGTGTTCACATAGTTTTATCCACAAGATGAATACAGTAGAGTTTAAAAGCGCTACGTTTCCCAATGCCGGTTCTCGCCATCTGTTGGACGACAGCGTGATGGAGAGCCACAGTCCCACCAGAGGACATGCAGAGAGCTCAACTTTGTCTAGTGGCATTTCACTCGGTAAGACATACACATATATACTGTGTAACACGCTGCACAGTTTGTTATTTTGGATTCCACTTTTTTATGATGACTTGCATCTGTACACAGGGAGCAGCGAGGGCTCTGAGCTCAGTGAAGAGGTGTCTTGGCCAGCTTTTGAGAGGTAAGACTAAACCATTCAAGACTGTGGTGCTTTTATTCGTCACATCCATATGCAGAATCATAAATTATCCCCATCCCTGATGTGTTTGTACAATTTTCAAAGCTTCAGCCTCAAGACACCGCTATGCAAAATGATGCGCCATTAATACTCACACACAACATGCCTTGCTTTTAGCCTCGCAGCCAAGGCTGTCATGCCTCATCCCTTCACTGCTGCTCTCAGGCTTTAGCGCAGATATAAAGATGCTCATGCTTCTCCGGCAACCTGGAAACTATTAAGCGCTTAACGTTGGAATCCCCTAACCAGTACTCCTACTGTGCCAACAAATATCTGGTGCTACACTCACCAGTTCTGAAATAAAAGTTCAGCTCAGACTTCAGCTGGCCTGAATATCATCCTAACCTCCTTTCTAAAACAACATTTCTTTAAACACTTAAATAATCCATCAGTAACTCCTCTAACCAGATGACCACTCCTCCATCCAACCCTAACTCATGCAATTTGAAAAGGGGAAAAAAAAACAAATAGCAACAAAAACCCACCAGCACAGCCTTAACAGTGTTCCGTGCGCCCTATCCTGTCCTATCTCATCTTATTCTGAACAGGACTCGGTTCTATCACTCTCTGGGCCCAGTGACCCGTGTGGCCCGCATCCCCTACAGAGGAGTCCTGAGGCCCAGCAGGTATACACATCCCGACCGGAGCAAATCTGACCCGAACCAAACCCTTTCTCTTATCCTCACTTCACGCCTCTCAGTCCCTGCCAGGGCCCGCTGTTTGCCGGTGCTTAGAGTGTGTGTGTGTGCGTGTGTGCGTGTAATGCTGGGATAATCCTGTGGTGGAGGATGTGTGGGTGTGTGTGCTGGGGGTGAAATCACAAATCAGGTGGAGAGGAAAGAATCTGTTATGATTTGAGGTTAGGATTCTCTAGCTTTTGTTGCACACTGTAATGCTTTCATGAATTTCTTGCATGTCTGACTCACACACACACACACACACACACACACACATTGAGCTTATAGTCAACTTAGAATTCTTCTTGTGATAGGTTTCCAAGATATCTCACAGCTTGGAGCTAAAAATGAGTTTCCACAGTCGCACTGAGCTCCATGTGTCGCTGGAATCAAACTGTTACATCCTCATTCCTAAAGTCGAGAGAAACAGACTCTTCGGGGTTATTAAAGCCAATTCTCATGGCCGTTGCATATCAAGCGTCCCTTGCGGTTAAGGATGGGTCTCTTTTCTCTCTCGGCCTCTCTCTTTCCACCAGGCTTCACTGGGTCTCTGCACTGGGCTTCCTGCTCTGATCCTCCAGACAGACACAATCTGCACACCACCTTGCCTGTCTCTGCTCTCCTCTCTTCAGATAGCAGTGCAAAGATTTATATCTGTGAAATTCTATGAAAACAAGACAGAAATAGATAGTAGTGGTTACTTACTCATCAAGCAACATCTAAGGTAGCTTTGCAGATTGTGTCCGCCTTTACTACTAGCTCATCTCTGATTTGAATCTAGTACGTGCGTGTGCATGAGGACGTGCATGTTTTCTTGTGCACGTGGTTGTTTACATAGCTCATAATGTTTGTTTTTGTCCTGTTGCAGCTCAGCAGAGTCAGAGGAGCTCGCAGTTCATTTGTATCCCGGGGCAGTCACAGTCCAGGGGGTGTTGAGACGGAAGACTGTACTCAAGGAGGGCAAGAAACCGACAGTGAGAAGCCACATACACACACACTGTCACACTCACATACATGACTATACACGTGCATCGCTGCTCACACACATACACCTACATGTACTTTCTACAGGAGTTCTAGAGCAGATGGGCAATAAATGCTGTCTGCTCAGCACAGATAGGACCTCAGAGACTCCTTAACCTACACAACATCTCTATTTCTGTCTGTTTCTCTTCCTTATGCTCATTTTGAATCTCTTCCTCTGTGACCTTGCTTGCATTTCTCATTCTCTTTCTGTGTCTTTTGTTTTCCTTGTGCCTCTTAAGCCACTTTATATTTGCTCTGAGATGATCCTTTTCTCATTTTGCATGGAAACAAATCTGCAGTTCTTTATGTAGTTGAAATAACTTAAAACTGTCACAGGGGTGTGGGTGATTTACAAGCTTTCTTTGATGATGCAACAAGGTCTCAAATTTTTTCCAACTCTAGCCATGTGGTCAGGCACAATCCGTGCACACCTGGAGTATTGGTTAGCAGCGTCACTTGCTTCTCTCTCTCACGTGCTTTTCCTCCATCCTAACCCCTGAACCCTCCAATTATTTTTCCTGTGTTTGTGTTGAAAGTGCTCTGTAGTGACTTTTGCATCCAGCCAATACAGATGCCCCCCCCCATATCTCTCTGTCTCTGCATCTCTAATCTTACCAATTCATCCATGGATTTACTCTTTAAGATAACCTTAAAGAGTATCCCTCTTTAATATCCCTAAATCAGGCTGACGTGGATTTTTAGACTGGATTTCACCTTTGTGCCTCCAGGTGGCATCTTGGACCAAATACTGGGTGGCTCTCTGTGGAACTCAGCTTTACTACTACCCTGCCAAGTCCCTGAAGGCCACTGAGAGAAAACATGTAAGTCACACAGACCGCTCCTTCACCCCCCTGTGTTGAACAAATGTACTATTTTTGTTTGTTGAGGCAGAGAAGATAAGTGCACTGAGACATCTGAAAGTCTTCCACCATTCAAAAAGCACATTTTGTTAAAAGGCACATTTTGTTAGAAATGGCTAAAATGTGGGAAATTACGCCTAAACAACCTCCGCTTTATACAGAAAGTGTTGACGTCTGATAGCCATTACTTGTTCACTTTCACTCAAAGTTTATTTATAAAATGAGCTCAAGGCAAAAACACTTTTGAGTTGTGGTTCCTCATGTGCTTTTTACTTGGTGTTCCCAGGAGAAAGGAAATGATGACAAAAATGCAGATGAGATCAATCAACATTTTTATTCTAGTTGTGACCTAATTTAAAAACAAGCAGAGCAGACTGGGTCTGTGTGAGAGAGAGTGCTTGGACTGTATCCATTTCATAGGGACCTTTACTGAAACTGTACAGGAGCTCAGAGGAGAGCAGGGGAGGAAGGAGGAGAGAGGGAGAATGAAGGTAGGGGCGTCAATGAGAACTGTTATAAAAACAGTGAATGAGTGGAATCGTGATGTAGTGATTATATATCTGTGTGTGTTTGTTTCGGGGGGAGGCTGGATAGGGTCCGGCACAGTGGGGGGACAGACAGATGGTAGCACTCATTGAATAATGAGAACAATGACATCACTGCAAACCTGCGTGTCACTCACAGGCTAATGAGAACCTTGTGGACTGCACATGCAGGCTCACAGGCAAGACTGAGAAGTAACACACACACACACACACATATATATACAAAGCGAGCATTAACATTTCTCCTCCTCCTAGACACAACAGTCCTCAGAATAAGAAATTTAATGCTGTTTCCACTTGTCCTCTGCCCAGTTCAAGTCAACGTCCAGTAAGTGCGTGTGTGTGGTGGGTCTCATGGCCATGATGGCGGATGATCCGGAGCATCCCGATGTCTTCTTGCTGACCGACTCCGAGCATGGTGAGGCATACACACACACACACACACATTTGTCTTTATATTATTGTGAGGACACTCATTACCATTATGCATTCCTTAGCCCCTGACCCTAACACAACACTAAATGTTCTCAAACTGCCAGTTTTCAACTGAAATTGGTTCTCTTAAAGATAAAAAAAGACATGCACACAAACATTTATACTCTACGATTACCAAGGAATTGTAAAGAGGAAATGACAGCACAAACAAGCAGTCATATCCCCTCAGTACAAATGTGGAGTTTGGTTTGAATGTTGGCATGTATTCATTAAAATACACATGCATACATATACTCACGTTGTGTCCATCTGAAGTTTTGCTGTCAGTTTAACCATGTGGACCGCATTCTAGTCATATCTGGCATTCTTTGTTCTTATGCACACACACATACACACGTACGGACACCAAAAGTAACTGCCTCTGTCTTGAACCTTTCCACTGTAACTCTGTTTTTATTTTACTGGGCTGGCCAAAGTCAAGTGAGGTTTCAGCCATCTTTCCAGAGTGTCAAATGCAGATGGAAAACGAGAAACTTGGCACCTCACGCTGTTTGTCTCTGTTGCCTAGGTAACACCTACAAGTACCAAGCCGGGAACAGAACGAACGCATTGCTCTGGTTCAAACATCTGAGTGCTGCCTGTCAGAGCAATAGACAACAGGTATGGCTCCATCTCAATCCATCNCTCTCTCACTCTCACTCTCTCTGTCTCTCTCTCTCTCTCTCTCTCTCACTCACACACACACATTGAATGTTGCATATTACTCACATTTCACTCATGTTCCTCTTTCCACAGGTGCCAGCTAATCTGATGTCCTTTGAGTGATCGATGCTGAGGAAGATGCATGAGACTGAGTGAAGGAGAGAGAGATGAGGAAACAAACGAGGAGGACGAGGAGGAGAAATATTGACTCAGTAGTGAGAGCTTTCACTGCCATGAGCCCCGACCGCCGATTCTCCAATTCTAGCTCTGGCCTCACTGCAGCCTCACCTGCCACCACTGCCTTAATTAGAGTACCCTCTTTGTGTGTGTGTGTATATGTGTGTGTGTGTGTGTGTGTGCGAGCGAGCGTGCGTGTGTGCGCACACATACACGTGGATGTGTTGACTACTGAACAAGGACCTGCACCACTGCTCCTGTCACCCATTCGCTGTGTGTCTTTGTTTTTACTGCGAGTGTTCAGCACTTCAGTGGAGCCATTTGACTTCTC
>JANJYP010002175.1:0-10792 GCA_024605115.1 Rastrelliger brachysoma | reverse complement strand
ACACACACACACACACACACACACACACACACACTCACCGTGAGTACTCCATGCCACAGGCCCATGTCCTTTTTAAAGTCCAGGACATTCACTAAAGTTTCACCTTAAAATGGGGATACATAAAGAAGTTAGATTTATGACAGCTGGAAACTCAACAGATAAAAGTTGATGACTACACTCACCTTCGCAGTAGTTGCAGGCCTGGGTCAGTGCTTGACAGTGGGTCAGCATGGCTACTTTAGACACAGCCACACCCACCACTGTGCCCTCTTTACTCGCCTTGTACTATGCATAAACAAAACACAACAACAGAGGAAGAACATGAAGAAACATGAAAGCTGTACTGTACTGTACAGCTTTCATAATTTAATCACATCAAATCATATCAAGTTTAAATGTTTCTGATTTCCTTTTATTGAGATCAAAACATCGACAGCGAAGCTGAACAATATTCTCTCCAATTCACATGTAACTAAAGCAGCTCTATTACCTCTATGTACGCAGGGTCAGTGTTGGCAGTGGGGATGTGCGGCTGCCAGTCTTTGGAAGGCTTGGTCAGGTATTTTGAGTCTGTCACCACCCACTTAAGTCGAGGCCAGCCTATCAGAGAAAGGTATCAGTGAAAGAAAAGTTTAATACAAGCATACTTATATTACACTTCAAAATTATGACTAATTTCAAAATAAAATGTGCAACCATTTAAATGTATACTTTCACATTCAGATAAGAGCTCACAGACCTTTAAATTGTAGTATTTCTCCTGTGGGGGTTTTGGGTAAACCCTTCAGACATATCTCACTAGTCAGAGCCAGACCAACACCACAGCTGCCGAGTAGAAATCCCACCTGGCTGATGCCTGCATCCTAAATAATCCCCCCCCACACACACACACACACACACAAGTTTAAGTTTATTTCTTAAACAGAAAAAAATTCTTTACTCATAAGATGCAAATCTTCCTATGACAACTTTCTTACCTTGCGAGACAGTGGCACCTCAATGGGTACAGGTATAACTTCAGCTAGAAGACAGCCATAGAAGGCTACCCAGAACATCCCAGGATCATTGTTAGGATACACCAGTGCAACCTAGCAAGACATTAAACTTTCCATTTAGGGCAGCCTCATGTTTTGTCAATATCTGGCAATTAGCTCAGAACATAAATAAAACATAAAATCAGTTGAGGTTAATGAGAGTGTTGCTAATTTTGTGGCTATCTACTTTCCATGTTATGAACATTTACATAATTTAAGGTCATTGGTTTTTTTTTTGTTTTATGTGAAACATTTTAGAGCTGCATTTTTTGAATGAAAGGTGCTATATAAATCAAGTTTTTTTTGTCATATAGCTAGGTATTAGACAAGCTGAAATTTTGGATTTGTGGCACTACGGGAGAAGTTAAGGTATCACCAAACTCATGAGGACAAATAATATGTAAGAATATATTTATGCTAATAGCGTCTAACACTGTTCTATTTCTTCCTTACACTGACAATTTAAAGATCAGAAACTGTGTATCACCTCTGGAGCTTCACTTAAAAGTTCAAATAAACAAGACAAACATTACTAATACACAAGTTTAAATCAAGGCATGTACTTTACTGCACACAAAAACAGCAAATCTGTCCCTCTGTATTAATTTCCTACTATATTGGTCATAATTAAAATACATTTGTAAAACATATTGGCACTCTCACCCTGTCGCCAGGTTTGAGGATTTGCTCATTCTTGGTGCCCAGCTTGTTCAGGAGAGTGTATGCCAGCTTCACACTGCGACTCCACAGCTTACCTAACAGACAGACGGTGGAGCAGGGAGTTAGGAGGGGGAAGGCTATTTTACCATATTAAATTGCCAAAAAAAATCTGATGTCACAGAGTACACTCCTCTTAGCAATAAATACAATATAGCAATATTATCATATACCTTTGAGTAAAAAAGTGTACGACTTCCAGCAGTTGCACTGTCACTGTAAAATGTGCCTTTATGTGTGATGCTTATTAGCAACAGTAGTAGCTTTATTGTCATTATATTGAGGGTCAGACAACAAATCCATGCCTTACCATATGTCAGCGTATAGAGAGGTTTGCCTGTGATGTCAAGAGCAGTGAGGGCAGGGCTCTTTCCCTGAGTGGCTCCCCAACGGGCCAACGCAGCCTGCAAGGCTGGGGGCCAGTTACTGACCACTCCCAAAGGCTCCCCCTTCACAGGAATGATCTGACGGCCTTCTGGCCTTGGGGTGTTGGGGTCAGGCTGGGCCACTAAGCGAGAGAGAGACAAGACAGGAGAATAGTTTTAGGTATATCACAAATGAAGGAGATCCCGTATGGATGTTGGTCAGGGTAAAATGCACTTCCAAACATCACTATTGGCCTATAATGCATATCACTTCATGGACTGAGCTTTTTTGAATGGATTTCCCATTAAAGTCAATACACCTCTGTCATACATTACAGTCAAGTAAAAAGAATGTCCATTCCTGCACAAATTTTATTTTCATGATACCAAAATGCAAAGGATGTTACTGCATTCTATGTCCAAAAGTGTCTGGACAACCCTGTCCAGCACCACAGGATGCAATTGTATTTTAGGCAAAAGAGTAGTTTAAAAGGTTTTGTTTTCTTTTGGGATGAACTACAACATTGACTGCAAGTGTTATCACCTAGAATCTCATCTTTACTGCTCTGCCCATATACTTTGGGTCAACTGGTGTTTGTAACATTAAAATGTAGAGATGCACATTTTGATTTCTTAAAATTTGGTGTAGTACTGTGGGTTAATAAAATGTACACACAGAATGTAGTACTATATGTACACAGTTAAGCAATGAGGGAATACAAGAAAGGGAATACAAAGGTTGAGGTGTTTCATGAAGCAACTCACCTTCTACGATCTCCTCTGAGTCGTCAGTGAAGAAGTCGCTCAGCGGGGGCCTCTTTGGCCTCTTCAGGGTGTTGAGCAACTGCTGGATCTTTGTGGATACCCTGCTGTTAACGGGAACTCCTACACACAGGTATGAAGGTGGAGAGGTGCAGTTACAAGACAAACACACAGTCACACACACTGTGTCTCGTGCACGCAGTGACAAAACACTTCCTGTTTAAACTTCTGACAATCTCACCGTCTGCTGCTCCTCATCCCATAACATGTAAAACTGAAATTTTTATGCTAAAATTTAATTATTTAACTTGAATTGACTGTAATAAAGTTTGGGAATGAAAAACAGCATACAGAGATGGCATCAACACGAGGAAAACAAGGTGAGAACTGGGGTAATGCTTTTTTTTGGTTTGGGATCACACGTGAGGATTCATTCTGTGTGTGGATGTTATTTTAGTTGCAAAGTTTTTCTTTCGTCATCAATTACAAACAGGAGGGAGACTATGGGTACAACAGCAAACACAGAAGGCTACGGACAATATACATTAAGGAGTTTTTCTTACTCTGGGTATTACCTCTTCCTACAAGCCAGTCAAATAAATATGTGACACGGTGGAAAAAGATCAAGAAGAAAAGAAAGCAGTAAAGTCTGATTAATGATATGCCATGGTTGGAAATCTGCACTATTTTGAAGAGAGAATAGATTTGTGAGTGGATTTACATACAGGCTCTCATAAAGACACCAAAACACAAATAAAACTGTATGGTCGCAGTTTACCATCTGCAGTCTCCATCATGCTTGAGCGACTCTGCCCCCGACTCATCCCTCGGACCACAGCGTTGGAGGGCAGGTCAACCCGTGGGCCTCTGGCTGGACGGGCCACAGCTGTCACATCTGGAGGGGGAGCATTGTTCTCTGAAGGGGCTGCAGGGGGGAACATATCAGCTAGCTTTCTTATTATAAGAAAACACTGCAATATTTACAGGTACTACAGAGTGGCACTGATGTAATAGTAGGAAGATCAAAATTGGACCTTCTGGATATAAATCATTGGAGTTAAAGTGATACACGCGCATATTTATATTGTAGGCTGTATGTCTACATGGGTTTGAGCCAAACATTGGTGCAAAGAGAAAATTACGGTTTTAGCTGGACTACAGAGCTTTGCCATGTTTAGCCCATTTGGTTTCTCTAGCTGAGCACTGGGCTCTTGGAGACACGCATTCAAAACGCTATTTTAAAAACACTTAGAAGGTTCCACATCGCATGATATTTCCTACAAAATATTATTAGGGTCTCTACACATGATGGAGGACCACAAGTGTCACCTCAATTAAAAAGTAGAATTTCAAAAAAGGATTAAATAAACAGAATTAAATAAATTAATTTGCAAACTGACTTAGAAAATACAACTTTTAATCAGGCTTTTAAAAGAGCAATTCCATTTTCTATTTGCCTTTCCATTTCCAAATTGCATTTGCAAATCCTATTTGAAAATGGGTTTGGTAAATCAACCTTTAAAAAGCAGTGTCCGTTGTGGGCCTCCATGCACAGAAAATGCAATGCAAATTAGCTCTGAGCGGAGATGTAAGAAGATCTCTGATTGGATGTTACACCTCACATTCAGGCACAGTGGGTCAGAAGAACAGAATGGAGACTGGCAAAGTAACACGCAGCTGCCATTTTCACTACCTGAGAAAAAAGCAGGTGATATAGCCTGCTAGATGCACAGTATATTGTAATGTGCAACAGTAAATCAGTTTAACGAAAGAGAGAAAGAGAGAGAGAGAGAGAGAGAGAGAGAGAGAGAGAGAGAGAGAGAGAGAGAGAGAGATCTTAATAATGTGACTCATTAACAGTTCCACTCCATTCTGTTCTCCTTCTTGAAATTCCACTTTTTAATTGAAGTGACCATTGTGGTCCTCCATAACACGTTTCCTCCAGCATACATAACATTGTTAGTGCACAAAGAGTTTAATAAAAAAAATTTTCTCAAGACAGCATCTTACCTTTCAGTCGCTGCCATCTTTAAACAAATGTCACAATGAAAAGAGAAGAAATATGTCACTGCCCTGCACTATCAGAACTAACAGAACCAAGTTTCAAGAGCCATCCACATTTCTTCTCTACTGAATTTGTGTCACATTGATATTGTGTTCAGTGATGGACTTTTATTGTGACATTTGTTTAAAAATGGCAGTGACAGGAGGGTAAGACCTTGATAATACTTTGTAGGAAGTGTCATGCGATGTTGAACCTTCTAAGTGTTTTTAAATTTTGAATGCGTGTCTCCAAGTGCCAGGTGCTCAGCGAGAGAAAGCCAACCAGGCTAAAAACTACAAACATAGCAAAGCTCTGTAATCCAGCGACCAACGTAATTTTCTCTTTGCACCAACGTTTGACTCATGCCCATGCAGACATACAGTCTACAATATAAATCTGCATGTGTATCACTGTAATACAAAACAAAAATCAAAAATCAGTCTAGTGCCTCACCAATGCGACTCTGAGCCATCATGTCTGTCACAGCTGCAGTGTGGGACTGCTCATGTAGCTGGTACTGCGGCTGGTAGTGAGGCTTATACAAAGGCTGGTACTGTGGCTTGTACTGGGGTTGAGGTTGAGCCTGAGGCTGGCTTTGAGGCTGCGGCTTAGCCTCCCCATGGGACAAGGTGGAGGAAGCTGAGGACGAGGTGGAGGAGCCCTGGACAGAGCGGTTGATCCAAGAGTCCGGGCTCTGCAGGTTGGGACTGACCACGGGTGGGGGAGCAACAAGTGATGATTGCCTACGTGCAGACATCTCATCATCTGAACCTGATGAGGAATCTGAGCATCGGACAAAAACATATGAATTTAAGACTAAAGGTCCCACTGCCTGTAAAACTGTCATAAGGAGATATGCAGACTGTCCTTGCTGTCCTACCTGGTGGTGTGCGGGTTTCAATAGGTGACTGCACGTAAGTGGAGCGCCTTTTGGTAGGCATGGGCAATGCCATCTTCTCTTCCTTATGTTTAGCCAAAGCAGCTTGTACTGCCTCAGTGTGGATATCTGAAATAGAAAGAGAACAATACACACTTTGTTGGGGTTGCCTTGATCCATGTGGCTCTAATTCAAAGCAAGAAAATAATGAAAACAGCTTAAAGATTGACAGAGGAGAGAGACAAGACACACTACAGTGGCAATGAATATGAAAATATTTTTTTCTGCAATGATATTTTACTCCAATAGGCCTTTGTTCAAGAAGAAACAGCATATTAAAACGTTAAGGGGAAATGATGAAGTCAAAATAAAATCCTCAAAGGGTTGCTGTGTTTTCCCACTAAAATAAGAAACCATGACAGGAGGAAAGATTGAAGCTGTTTATTATCCCACACACTTGCCTACACATGCAAGCAACAATGCAAAAATACATACTAATAAATGCAGATACTTTTACTTGATGGAACCCACAGGCACATTACATCACGTGAACAGTTGCACACTCAGACTGCATAAAACATGCAACAAAAGCCCACTCACTGACGAATCACAACTATTAACTTGAGGGAAATAATTTCCATTCAAACATCAATACATTTAAATAAATCATCAGGCACAGCTCGTTACACAGCAGCAGTGGGGATCATAATTACATAACCACCATTCAGCTGAACAGATTTCTCTGGACTAAATCATCCCTTCAACCATAGTAGTGCAGTAGGTTTGTATGTGTGTGTGTATGTATGTGTGTTTTTATGTGTATCTTCTCTCTTTTGTTTTTCTTATAAACCACTTTGAACTGCTTTTGCATGACATTGTGCTACACAAATAAATTCAAATTTAGCTTTCTCATAATGTCCCATCATCCACAATCACACAGCNACTTTGAACTGCTTTTGCATGACATTGTGCTACACAAATAAAATCAAATTTAGCTTTCTCATAATGTCCCATCATCCACAATCACACAGTAGCATCAGTCGAAGCTGATTCTGGGAGGATAAGGGCCAATAAGCATTGTGAGGTGTATGGACTCACACCGGCAACTTTAACTGTAGAAGCAGCAATAACAAACCAAGTGTACCATTTGGGGTTTTCATAATAATTTACTGGAAACAGAACTGACAGGTTCAAGTGCAGCAATAACTGGAAGAAGCTACAAGAGATGAGAGGCAATTAAATTAAGGTTGTGCTGTACTTTCTCTGTAGCCCATAAAATGATAAGCACTTTAATTTAATCTGTTTTCCATTGCTGCAATGTGTTCTCATTCCTGCTTGTTTATATTGTTTCTCTTTGGGGCATAATTCTGGCCTTCCATTTTTTAGGCCATCACTCTGTCTGACAGTTGGTAGACTACTCTGATCCTAAATGAAATATCCAGAAAAAAATATAATACAGATATTGAATTCTGTACGGACATTCACAGTCCCCAGAGAATNTCTGACAGTTGGTAGACTACTCTGATCCTAAATGAAATATCCGGAAAAAAATATAATACAGATATTGAATTCTGTACGGACATTCACAGTCCCCAGAGAATAAAGTCTGCTGATTTTGAAATGTCTTGGCAATAGAACAGATATCCATGCCCCCCTCAGTATAAATCCTACTAATTTTGGTGATCCATTAACATTTAATCAAACTACATCATCAATGCCATAATTTCAATTTGTCCTCATTTGTGTGTAGCCAAATACACGGTAAACTAATGACATTTACATCATACCTAGTGTTGTAAGTGCTCATTAGCAAATGTTAGCATGCTAACCTGCTACAAACTAAGATGGTAAACATTATTAATATCATAACACTGTCACTGTAAGCATGTTAGCATGCCAGGATTCTATGCTACAATTTTTCAAGTCAATCTTAAAGCAGCAGCCATATGAATACTGGAACAGTCACCTTAAGTCCCTCTTTTTGTTACTATATTTCCACAGCAGCTCAACAGGGAAACATTGTCCAAGAAAACATAATGAGGGAATTTGATGCAAAAAAACTGCAAATATGCCAGATATCCACATGTTGCAACTAAAACACATTACCAATAAAGTTTCATACAAGCTTAAGATAAAATTTTGAATGCAGTTTAGCAGCACAAAATGCATGGCTATGTCCTGTGTTGACACACTGTAGATTTTGGCCCTTATCATTTGGCTACAATAAAAACTCATTTGTGTCCATGAGGATCCCTGACTGTTGTTTTACCCCGACTTCAAATTGTGAACTGATCCTTTAACACAAGCTGAGTCTCTGTCACACTCTTTGCCGGTCAGTCCTACATAATTTAACCTTTATGTTACACTGTTGAAGCAGAAGACAACTAGATTCCTTCAGTCCATTTCATTTACCCTCATTACCTTTTCATATCTCAATAGCCTATATTGTCTAACCCTAACCCTAACCCTGCATCTGAATCCTCCAATCAGAAAATATAATCTGCTGCTGATCAAATTTTCTGCAAAACAACTGTAAACAAGGAATGACTTTAGATTAGATTTGATCTGTGGTGAGGCAATAGCTGTTGAAAAGGAAAGCTGGAAAAGTAAGTATTCAGAAAAGAAACAGTAGGGTGTGGGTCAGTCTGGAGGGAGGATGCTTTTACAGTCTGTACCTCAGCTAGCAGACACTCTAATATCCTCCTCACATGCTCCCTGCTCTTTCACCTCTACTCTACTGCTCTGTTTTCCTTTATCCTCGCCAGCGTCAGGTTTTCCCCTTTAGATCAGTATTCCTCTGTTCTACACATAGCCTCCTCACAACATAGCCAGGCAGTGACATCACTCTCCGTTCACAGAGTTGGGGTCCTCATTAAGGGGCTCTGCACTAGGGATACACTACTATCTGTCTTTCAGCCACACACACACACACACACACACACACACACACACACACACACACACACACACACACACACACACACACACACACTCTTTTCTTTAATTGGTCCCTTTGAAACAACCCAATGTCTGAGCTTAAAAACAGATTGGCTCCACAAGTGGGGATGCTGTGAGCTAATCTAATTTCAGCAGGATACCGTATCTCCTAAGTGATCAGTTTATCACAGATATGAGGTGTTTTACTTTTGGAGAAAACTCAAGCAAAATGTTATTCTTCCCATGATATCAGGCAGGTTTTGATGTAGAATTTCTTACCTGATCTGTAACGATCATCTCTGGTTCCTCCACTGCGATGTGTTCTGCGGGAGCGACGCTCTCGATAACGGGACGAGCTAGAAGGTGGAGGGGCATGGCTGGAGGAGGAACTGGGGACAGGAGGCTGCACATCATTCTGAGGGGGCGGCTCCACTGTTAAACACAAAAAACAAATAAAATGATAAATTGTTGTACTTGATACTGTATGTTCTTTTCAATACTCAATAAAAAAAATTCATTACAAAAAAGAATAATTGAACTGATATACTGCAATGTCAATTTTTTATTATTGTCTTTACTTGTGTCTTGATCATTTTGTCATCTCTCAAAATGATGATAAAATATGCTTATAATTACTGTAAATATCCATTAACTGTCTTGGGCCCACATTTATATTGCTCCTACAGCAGGTCACAGGTGAGTGAAAGAAGTCACAATGTATTTAAGTACTCTTTGCATTTGAATACTTCAGTAATATCGGTCGACCCATTTATTAGTTGATTGACAGAAAATGTATCAACAACTATTTTTTTTTACACCTATTAATTATTTTTGCTTATCAAATTAAAAAGTAAAAAGCAAAAACACTTGGTTCACTGGTTCCAGCTTCTCAAATACAAGGTGTTGCTACTTACAAGTTAATAAACTAAATATGTTTGAGTTCTGGACTTAAACAAGACATTTGATGACAACACCTTGACTTTTCAGGTTATTGTGATGAGCATTTTTCACATTTTTTTGACAATTTACAGTAAAAAAAAGAATTTATCATTATATAACAATCAGATGGATGAAATCTGTAACTTGATGAGGATCAAAGAAACATTTCACGAAGATAAAATGTCTGGTGAATGACACCAGTTTCTGTTTAACCAACAATCTGATTCTTCTGGTAGCGATGGAGCCTCCATATTTTCCATGACAATTTACCAGCTTCTGTGTTTCACTATCATTGGCATGTGGTGCTGTGGGGGAGGGGATTAGCAGAGAGATGGTGCCACTAGGAGGCACTAATGAACATTATGAGTCTTAATGCACAACACCATTGTCATTCACAGCAATCTGCTGCAATCTAGTTTAAAATTTCCCTGCAATAATTTGTTTTGGGTTTTTTTTGAAAATGCAATTGCTAGATGGAGAAAACCAGGATGAAAAACTCACTACAAAGATGTGACACCTATTAACAAAGTGTACAGGGAAACATAATTAATAGTAGGCAGCATAGCATTGATTGACAAACAAATCTGATCAAAGGAGTATGAGTATGCTGCTTTGTTTAAAAAAGCGAAGACATTTTTGGTACTAGCGGGTACAGAAAAATGACTGGGAGCTGGGGATACGCAGTTATGCTTGTCCAGTAAAAAAGAGGGGTGAGGTGTTCTTACCTGGAGTCTGGATGATGTAGGGAGCAAGAAGTTTGGTCTTCTTCTTCTCATATCCTTTCTGAGTGATGTCACCTGTAAAAGGAAACAGAGATGAGAGGGAATTAGCCAACCAACTGGGCATGATGAGACAAATCTGTACCTATAATGAGCAGCCCTTCCTGCATTACCTGAACTATTACATTTTTTTACATTCTTGGCAAGACCAAAGAGACAAGAATCATTCAAGTACTTTATGGTTTGATGACCCTAATATTAAACATGTCTGAGCGTTTGTACTTTCTACAATGTATCTGAATCCATCACTACCTGTTCAAACACATGAAAGAAGATAGAGACAGTACAGAGATGAGAGAGTGACAGGTTAAAAAAAACAAGTGTGAAGGAGAAGATGG
>JANJYP010002165.1:0-14303 GCA_024605115.1 Rastrelliger brachysoma | reverse complement strand
CAATCTTGTTGATAAAGGTGCAGCATACTGGGGTTGGAAACAGGCTGTAGACTGGGGCTGTACTGGGAGAACTGTTTAAACTACTACTTATTCCCTGTCACTCTTCATTTGTTTTTCTCTGAGTACAAATCAAATACAAACTGAGTGCTAGGCCTCAGATGCCCTCAAAGGAGGAGGAGATAAGAAGCATGGGCTTAGTTGTGGTTTTGCATTAGTTATATTTAAATGGCTCAATCATTAAAAAAAAAAAACTACTGTGATTATAAAGGCTGCAGAATAGCCATAAACATCCAATTACATAGAGAAAGCCAGGCATAGAAATTGAATTCCTGGATTCTACAACTGAGTAGATAGACCTTCTGAGTTAGTGCAGTCCATGTGAATGCAGAATGCTCAGAAAACAACCACTTTTACAAAGCTAAATCAGCTACCATTTCTATGGACAGGATCTTGCTTTCTACTTGAAAATAATAAATCAGACCAACATGCTTTGTGAGACACAACCTGAAAACAAATAAATGCCAAAATAAAGAAATACTACCTGGGATATTTCTCCATATTAGGCTGTTGAATAACTGTTGACAAGAGATGTATTTCTGAATGCAAATTGGGACTTACGCTCAGCAATGACAAGTGGTGGATAGAAGAGGAAGTATCCCACCAGCTCAGCTGACAGCTGACCAAGGAGGTTTGAGGCAGTGGTACCATTAAGGAAGACAGTCCCATTCTTCACAGTGTAGATCAATGATACAGCGGGAGAGCCTGATGCCTGGGTGACACTCAGCATCTGGGTGTAGGCCAAGAGAAAGGAAAGGACACAGAAAAATATATGGTTAATATATGGTAGGTAGTCACATAAAATGCTTGAGATTACATGACTGTAATGTTCAAATCTGAAAGATTTGTGCAAATCTTGCAGTTTATATGACTGATAATAAGGAATGAAAAACAAAATACGAATTATTGTTTTGGATCAAAAAATATGAAACTCATCAAGGCACCAAAGCATTATGTAGGTGTATACACCAACACCTACGCAGTGCTAAGAGTGCACTTTTATTTCATCCCAGTACCTGAGCAGAGAGTCTGCTTTTGATGTTGAGCACTTTGGCCTGTGCTTCTGAAAACACCTTCTCAAGCCTCTGCTCCATCATTTGAGAGAACCGACAAGAACGTGGATCATCACCTGCCCCCACAAACTGCAAAACTGGAACAGAAATTTGAGATGAACTCATAAAACTGTACACTGATAAAAGGATACAAATTCAAACTTGTGTTATGTTTTAAAGTAAAGTGTGGCTTAATATTGTTATTTCTGCAACTGATGTGATTTATTTATTTTTTACTTCTCAGACCTAGTTTCTGCTTTAGGCACTAACAACAGAAACAAATAATAAGTCTCAAGCTCATCTCTTGCTTATTTTTTTTTTCTTTATCCTCACTGAACACTAGCTGACCTGTTTTCAGCTGGAAGCCAGTGGCTGGGCTGGGTCTCCATAATGCAGCGGGGAGGGGCAGGGCTGTTACCATGGGGAGGTATTGTCGTAGGTCTGCAATCAGCCTATCACGGCCATAGGAACCCAAGCCATCCAGCACTACAGAAGGAGGGTAAACCATGTCCCCTCCAGTCACATGATAAGCCACTGTCATGTTAGGAGAACCAAAAACAGTCTCGACCTGAGAGAACACAGTGAAACATATTGGTATTGGTATTTCTTGGTATTGGTATCCTAGTGTGCATTCCAACTAATCCTTTATGAGAGCATCAGGAACAGGGTGAAGATGATCATGGAATACAGATATGTGCTGAGAACCAGGAGGGAGTGAGGGGCTGCTTGAGAAGACAGAAAAGAATAAAGATGAGGAAGCCATGAGAGAGACTGATAAATAAGGTCTTTGGGACAAAGAGACCGATGTTTCACCCAGAGGCAAGGTATCACTGCATCCTCCTTCCCAGGCAGGAAACACAGGTGATATATATCTTTAGTGTCTGTGTGTCACAACACTGAGTTTGACATTTTGATAAACTGTCCTTACATAAAAACCAGAAAGGAAATGATGACAGATGTAACACTCAATTGTAATTGTGAGAGAGAAAAAAAACAATCCAGCCTTTCACCCATCTGAACGCTCGCTGATATCCACTGGCTAAAATACTGAAAACCTCCAGTCTCTGTAGCTGAGAGTCACCACTCAACCATCTTACATTTCAGACTTGTTAGGAACTCTTTGAATAGAGCCCTTTATTATCACTTCATGCTCTTTAGGCTGTACCCATATGAAGGTGTTATTAAAAGACTGTATTTCAAGCAAAGCAGAGATTGGTGACATTCCCACTGACTTGATCTCAAAGAGCATGAACAACTGCCAGCAGTCCAGCAGATTGAATTCTATTTCTCATTATCTTTTTAGCATCAGCACGTTGCTCTCCTCCCAACCATTTATAACCTATAATTAAACACAGGAGCAATTTCCCTTGCCAACAGCTTGCTTCTCATTGGATGAGAGCAGTGCTACTAAAAGGAACCCAAGCAATGCTGAAATGGGTGACAGAAGTGTAGAGAAGCAAGACACCTTTAGAGACTACAGAGAGGGCAAGAGAAAGAGAGAGTGAGGTAGATGGAGAACACGTGAGAGCATTGACCTTCACATGAACAGGACGAATATGCAGGCCTCACTCTGACTCCTTTATCTGATACTTTCACACTGAGAAATACAACACTCAGAGACATTTCAGTAGATTGCAGATATACATGAAAACACACGCAAGCGCACACACACACATGCGCACACACACATTTCCTGGAGACTGATTCTAACCATCACCACAATTTGCCAAACAAGACATGGCTTTTGTCTCCAATAGGACAAGCTGTCCCTAGTTAACTGTCCTTAATTCTGAAATGTATCCCCAAAAGTTTCCTTTGACAGTCCACAGAGAAAGTGAGAGAAATACATGCACACCTAGATGCACTTAACACTTGCTCAAAATTAAGCCCTAAAGGCACATCAACCCACTGGAGACTAGGAGGTCATATAGTAACACTGCAGCTTCATCAAAAGCTACACAGTCTGTTTTTGGGGTTTTTTTTACAAATGGATTCAATTCTTGCCATTGCCTTTTCTAACATGTTCAGTGTACAACAGGAAGCAGACACTAACCCACCAGCTAGATGACCTTATTCTCACAATGAATGCTCTCACAGACTCAAACTTTAAATTTCTACTTGTGTTTTAGTATAGCTTCTGCCTGCTCCTGATAAAAAGTCACACTGAGCTAAGGTATGAGAGGCTTATTGGAGGTAGAGAATGGTTTGGGCACAGTGAGAAGCATGACTAGTTCTGCAAATGGCTAATCCACAGACACAAAGATCATTGTATGTGCCCTGAATCTGTTTGAATCATTATTCAAAAAAACAGAGACTGGGTTCCCTCTGAGTTTTTGTGAAACCACATCTAGGGTGCTCACTGCTATGGTACAAGTGAAGATGATCTTTTGAGAGAAATTAGGATAAATTCAATAGACTATGACTGCTGTTATTTGTAAATATGAGAGAATTAGAGCAACAGCGCTGATGTACAGCACTGCTACAGCCCCTATCTACATCTTGTTTTAGCATTGGTACTGTTACTCAAATATGTGACATCACCCACAGCCTTCTGGGACACATTCAGTCAACCTAATTTCTATATTAGTCCTCATTTCTTCTCACATAGCCTACATGATGGTTCCTGGTGTTTAATTCACTTCATGCTAATAAATCTCCACATTTGTGTTAAGAGAACAACAAGGAATCATTTAGTGTTGACTAATGTTAAAAGATTATATAGTAATAGTAATATAAAAACACAAATTGGTAGTCTAACATTAATCTGTTCATTCAGTTTAGAGAGGCTCACATGGAAAAAATAGGAAAAATATTACTTCACTCCTGCAAACTGCAACAAAATCTTAGCATCAGACATTCAGTATGAACATGACTTCTTTCCATCTGTCACAACTTTTAATGACATAAAATTTCCATTCAGAATTAATGTCAATAATTTAAATTGTATTTTTGTAGTAAATGGGATTCTAGCACTACTTCAGGTGGCAGGGGTTGTTCATCAGTTGCCATTATCATAGCTGTTCAGCATTTGTCTGTGTAGAGTTTTGAGGCTGGTTGATGGCATAGAGATAAAAATTATAGANGTATTTTTGTAGTAAATGGGATTCTAGCACTACTTCAGGTGGTAGGGGTTGTTCATCAGTTGCCATTATCATAGCTGTTCAGCATTTGTCTGTGTGGAGTTTTGAGGCTGGTTGATGGCATAGAGATAAAAATTATAGGCCCCTGTAACAAAGAGTACTTCATTAATACTGACTGATGGCCTTGACCTTGTCAATATTGCACAACTAGGTCTGTGAATCAATTCAACTTTAATATTGGCAAATGCATTTTCATTGTGATAGTTGGACTTTATTGGCAGAGTTTGCACAGGGCATATTTGCACATGGACCCGTGTTGAATATGTGAAGATTGAGCATTTTAAATTATAGTGAGGTGTGTTGTCTTTTGCTAAGTGCGGTTGTGAATAATCTGCTTCACCTGAGGGGGACAGGAAGTTAGATTAGGCATTACGTGTGCACGCCTCCAGTGTTAATAACTGATTGACAATAGTTAAATTTAAGTGCTGTTTATACTTGATGTTAGAATATATCTTGGGCAATTGGACTGGATCGCACTAAATACAACTGTAAACAGCCACCAAAAGGCATTTTGATCCGATCACTTAAACCACTTGCTGGGACACATTTGACCGTAAATATTTTGTTGTGTGAACATTAATATGTCTTAATGTGTCTCCAAAAAGGACATAACAGGAGAATATGTCATCATTGCAGTATGTGAAATCTGAACGCTGGTGAAGCATGATAGACACAGGTGTGAATAATGGAACACAATTTAAAACCAAGTCTAAACAGTCTCTAATTCTGTCAAGAGATAAGTATAACCCCTCCAATTTCAAGTCGAGTCAGTAGAGTGATCTTTGCAGTGTTAGTTGTTACAAGTAAGCATAAACCCTTTTTTATTTTAGGTTTTTTTTTAGGAGTTAAAATGTAATATGTATATTTTTATAGGAGAAAGTATATATTCATCAGTTGAAACTGCTGTATTTATTGGATAAACAACAATGACTAATAACAGTAACTAAGAATCTGACCTGTGCCTGGGCTGAACTATCATTCAGAGCTTTTCGGAGGCCTTGACTTAATCCCCTGCGCAGATTCTGCCTCTGGATGCTGTCCAGCCTGTTTCTTCTCACATAGATGGAGACAACTATGAAAGGTACCGATACACACATACAGAGGGTGAAACATAGACAGAAGAGAGACAAGATATATTAGAGCAATATCATGATTTCACAGTTTAAAAAGTGCTATAATTACTGCCATTTTTCAAGGCAATGCAGCAAAAGTTGTGCATTTACCTGTTCGTACCCACATTCTCTCTGTGATGTTGCACTGCTGTGGTGGAGCTTCTGTTGTAGTGGTGAAAGGGGAATTAAAGATGGTGGTGGCTCCTCTGGGCGGTGTCATCCTCTGGACATGTGGTGTGAGCGTTCGCCTGCTAATTGGAGCCCTAACAGTTGTGGTTGTGGTTCTCCTGGTCACAGGTGCAGGCTGTGGTGTGGTTGTAGTGGTTGACTGTGTAGTGACTCTTAGGGAAGGGATGGTAGTGTTGGGGTTTTTAGATTTAGTGGTTGAAGCTAGAGTTGTGATGGTAAGCTTCACAGAGGCTGTTGTGGTGTCCTGTCGAGGGGTCAGAGGTGATACCTGAGATGTCCTCTCAGTGGGTCCAGCAAAAAGATCAGTTCTGGCTGATTGAGAGGGGGCTAGACTGGCCTCCTTTTCTTTGGGGAGAGTAGGTGCAACTGCTCTGGCTGTTCCAGCAGTTAAATCATCCCACCCCGCCTCTGTAAGGAAAAAAAAGTCACTTCCTGTGAGCGATCAGAATCTATGGATGAGGTCAAACTGGATGATGCAGTTTTTGACTTTACTTTTGATGATGACAGTGATGATGAAATGGTGAAGTTCATTTGCAACTGAGAACCTGTTAAATTACTAAATGTTGACAATGAAGTCTCTGTTAAAAACAATGATGGCAAAGGCTCTGTTGGTGAGATTAACCTTTTATGTTTTAAATTAATTGTGTTGTCAGTGTCAGAAAAAGTGGGCATGGAACTGTTTTGAAGGGTGACAGCTGTATCAAAAACAGGTTTGGGAGAGTCAGAAGCTGTAGGGGAGCTCAGCTTGTTCTTATACCCCAACATAAAAGTTGTGGCTTGCAAAGATTTTACAGAGTTGCTATTTGTGTGTGAGAGCCACACAAAACCAAGCTGATGGAGCAGACCCCAAGCTGATGGAGCAGAAGTGTTTGCAGTTACTTGCTGAGACACCCTGACAGCCAGAGCAGATCTGAGATTAGCTGGGGACAAATCCAGACCCTGTTCTTCAGATTTTAAAGTGCTTGTAACATGTTAAAGATGCATTTTTTCCACCAGTGTTTTTTTCTCCGATAGATGAAATGAATATAAATCATTGGTTACTACAGTTCGATCAGTTGAATTCAATATATTCAAATTAGGCCGTTGTCCATCTTCCAGCTTTCGATGCCTATATAATGATCCGTCTACTTGTAAATTGACATTTGCTCTATCAAACCCACACAAGCTATTTTCTAATTCAAAACTACTATTTAGTAAATGCTCAGGCTTGATTCTTTTCAATCTTGCATACAGCATTAGTTTTGTTCCAGTGCTGTTAATAGCACTAAATATTTTAGCGTTGCAATTAGCAGAAGTGGAGGGCATGGTTGTCTGCCTAAATGAAAATGAGATTCATCACTGCTAACACTGGTCATTGGTGCCTTAGAGTGAGAAGAATAACTTGTCCTCTGTGTTTGGATGGTTTCTGACCAAAACAAAGGAGAAAACTGTTCATTACAGCCTGTGAGTGTCACATCCTCTTTACAAGAGAGGCTTTCAAGTGTTTCTTATGCAGTTCTAAAGGTTACTGGGGACTTGAGTGGAAGATCTTTTGATGGAACCTTCAGAGTCATCAGTTGTGATGATAATGGAAATTTGAGTTGGTTGGAGAAATTAACCTTACTACTGACAAATAGGTCATTGTTATCATCAGTGTTGTTGTGGTTTGGGCCATGGTTTAGGAACAAGAACAATATGTATGCAGGGTGTGAAAAACTTTCATGCCTGGCTTTATAAGTCATATCATTTGCAAACTCCACTGGCAATGCTGAACTAGAAAGAGACATCTTACTGTTAGAGGAAAAGATCATTTTTGGTGTTGGCCATTCTTTGCACTTTTAAATTATGCTCTCAGGAGACACTATTTGTTCCTGCACATTTATGGCTTTATTAGTCTGAAAATGAAGTGAATCTGACTCAGATATTGAGGAGTTTGTTACTGTTCTCTTAATCAAGCTAAGAATTGAAGCAGTGGTGGACTCAGACCATGGCTGTGTGAGTGAAAGTGAATTATTTGGGTAAGCTTGAGAGGAAACAGACATGAACTCTGCTCTTGCTACCTCTCTCTGGCTGTAATTTATATTGATAGGAGGAACTCTGGGGCTGCCTTGACCTGCTGCCATCAGTAAATCATCAGGATTAGATGCATACTCTGAGGACACCATGTCAGAGTAAAAAGGTGTTAGCTTGGTGAGTTAAGTTTCAGAGGGAGGTGTTTTACCTGGTACACTCTCAGATGAAACTGTAAAAAATGATCCTGGTGATGCAGATGGATTTACAACATGTGAATGGAGAGAAGATATGATTGCATCACCAGCATTTTTGTGAACCAAAGTCTGCCTATCCCTATCTTGCTTATTTTTCTCTGCATATATTGTTCGATTCAGAATCTGCTCTGTCACATGAGTAGAAAATGAATAGCCTTTAGGATGAGTAGACAGCAGTGTGATTTTGTGAAGCTCCCTGCTGCCTTTGGACAGTTTGGCTCTCTTAATTGGAGGGAAATGAGGTGCCCATTTTACAATTATTGGCCAAATGTGAGTTTACACCTGGATTATGAGCTTGAGTAGCTCCATGTGAAATCTTTAAAATAATTAATCCATTGTTTAAGGGAAAGTATGATGAATATGTTCAATTTGCTGGTATCTTGATCATATTTGTGTTTAAATCCCTGATGTGTGTTCCACTCTCTCCATGGATTTCATCTGCTGATGAGTAAAATAAGTGTGGTGTCACTTTATTGCTCTTTTGAATACAGGTTTTACTTGTCAAAACTAACAGTGCAGTTGTTTTGCTTTGTTGTGTAACAGCTGGTAGATTAACAGCTGAATGAGCAGTGGATTGTGCAGTAGTCAAACTTTCTGTCCAACCCAGAGATATTGCTGGTGCTAATGTTGCTGTTTCTCTCTGAGTGGAAGAATTGGACGATCCTTTGTCCTTGAGATGAAGTAGTTTTATTGCTCTAATGACAGGAAGATGGTAGAGAAAATAGAGACAGTAAGGATGGCAACACAGAGGAACTGGATGGAGTTGATAAAGACAATGAAGATAACAAAGAAGATGATGAAAACAATGAGACATTCCTGTTTCCATCCATGAAGGACACAGATGATGGCCCATCTGTCATGATGAAAGCTTAGGTGGTATATGGTGAGACATGCTGGAAGTCAGACCTGAGCTGTCAGGCTGGTTTCCATTAGCTCCTACAGAAGACGAGGAGGAAGAGGACATCTCAGAGCCCTGGCTGGAACTATGTAAAGGCCATTGAGTGGTGTGGATCTCATCCCTGGTGATAGTCGGTGAGGTTCTGCTTTGAGAGAGACTCACTGGATGTTTGACAGTCCCTGCCATGACAGTTAAGACAGACGAAAAGGCAGGCTGGCCTGATAAACCTTCCCCCTCGGAGTCACCATCTGAGTGGATGATTGAAAAAGGCACCTCCTCTGCCACCGACAGGTCGGCTAATGGATGAGAAGGAGCAGGTGTGACTGTGGGGTCACTTGGTAAAGACGAGGAGCCTGAGGCATCATAGGTGGTTTTCTCTGTTAACAGAACAGAAAGGGAGAAGGCAGATTAATAGAAATATGCTAACATACCAACAAAGGCATGAAGGTGTAGCTGTGTTTAATTCCATTTCAAGAGGGACACTGGAAAGGAAAATGCTGGTGCCATCTTTTTTTGAGGCACCCTCTAGAAAAGTTTTGTTAGTTGTAAATGGGGACATTTTTAATGTTTCCTCGGTTAGCTGTAAAACATTTTTAAAAGCAACCTTTGAGCTGTCAGGTTGTTAAATGTCCCTGACTGGAGTTAATTCTGTGCTCAAACAAGAGAATGGCATGCTCAGCTGTGTTTAGGGTATAATGGATGCCAACCAAAAAGGCACAAAAAAGTGCCATTTTTTCAGCACTCACAAATAAGTATGGAACATTTATAATAATGCACCGCAGCAGAACATTTGAAAAAGAAGAAGACATGTTACATGGTTAAACTGTAATACTAATACTGGACCAGCCAAAAAATTCCAAAATGAAGCTAAAAACCAGTGTATAAGACTCACCTTAAATGCAATTCATAAATAAATGCTTTTCATTGAAAAGTCGGATATACACCGGTCTGTTCTATATACCAGTAAAATAGAGAGGTTGAATTTGGATAGGATCATAGATATGTAAAAGGCTGTTCACACTAAGAATGATAACTATAACTATAACCATAAAGATAATGTGAGTGTCCACACTTATGAACTATAAAGTCCTTTACACAGCAGTGTCAAGCAGGTGCTGCTCACTCCAGCTGTTTCAGCAGCTAATGAAAACAGATATGCTATTGATGACACATTACTGCTGTATGCTGGACGGAAAAATAAAATATAAAACTTGTTGGATTCATTGATGGGTGCTAATTCAGTGTGCTTATCTTTCAGACACTAGTTGCTGTGATGTTTCTGTATTTAAAGACTCAACTGACAGCAGCAGATGCTGAAGCATGGTGCGCACAGATGATCAGCTTTTATTGAGCTGTGGCAATGACACAGTATGAGCACAGATCTGAAGCTGAAAAGATTCACTAGATCTGTTTTTTTCCACTACATGGAACAGAGCATGATGCTTTGTTCAGGCATTTAAACTGGTCAGGGTTGAAAAAGGTGAGAAGGGCACGAGGATGCAGAAAGTTTGCATTATACGAAAATGCATCACGAGAGGCATTTTTAAAAGATTTTTTGTGGCACAGACGCCTTTATTCGAAAGTAATCAGACAGGAAATCATGGGAGAGAGAGAGAGGGTGAGACACGCAGCAAATGACCGCACCGGCCGGGATTCGAACCGGGGTCGACTGCAGAGTTCTGTATTGAATATAATAAAGTACAAAATGACTCTTTGGCTATAAACATCTTTTTGTTGAGACCACAATCTAAAACAGGGTCGGCAACCTTTTTGACATGGGGTGCCAGTTCTTAATTTACTTGTTAAAGAGTGTGCCATAACCAACAATAATTTTCAAACCTTAAGTTAAATTATGACACAAAACACAAAAACATCCATATAGGACACATACAAGAACCAGTGATGTATCCAGGACATTTTTACCAGGGTGGCCAAGATGGGACACAAAGCTAGTGTGGGGTGGCCGGGTGGCCAAGGCAAAGCAAAGTTTAATCAAAATCAAAATATGAAAAAACAGATGTTTTATGCATCGCTTTGTTTAGTGTTTGTATGAATTATAACTGACTTCCAAAACTCATGGTAGTATTCATTATTTGTATTTAAGGCCAGGCTGCTGTGTTTTAACAGCATTAAGAAAGGGTGCCATGCAACTTAAGCTAATAATCAGAGACAAAATGTGTTCTATAATGGGAAAGAAAAAAAATGTGTTCCTGGACTTTCATACGGTAATTTCTTTTGTTTATGAAAATATACCCTATATAGAGATTATAGTTTAAGTGTTTGAAAGCTATGGTCAAGTTTGCACTTACAGTATTTCCAGATGTTGTAGTATGTAGTGTTATAGTATTGTAGTATTTACAGCCTATACAGCCTATATTTTTTCAGAGTGAGTAATGCAATGTGAAATGCAACCCATGTGAATGGGTGGGAATGATTGAAAGCCCTGCATCATGGCGACAAGATGTAATTTAAATGTTCATTTCAAGCTGGAATTTTACATTCTTGCGTATTTTTTATTGTGTAGCATTTATTCTTGTTTCATTTTGCACTGAAAACTGTTCACATTGTCTGTTTAAAAGCAATGCAATAAAAATACAAATGTTTTCCTTAACGTGATGAATAATTGTGATTAACAATCGTGATTACAATATCGATCAAAATTATCATTATTATCATTTTGGCTGTAATCGTGTAGCCCTATGCACACATTTATGAATAAATCTTAAATGTAATAAGACCAATATCAACATTTTAAGCACACTCATTTTAGTAGGCTATCATTAGGCTACAGATGTAAATGCTATAAACAAAATTAATCACTAATAACCCACTTTCACTATTTGCGCTGAACCCCTGTGGTGGGAATCATTACAGTGTGATGATAATATTGTTAATAAATGATGAATGACCATCTCAGTTGTCTGTCAAGTTTTATTTAATAATAATAAGTAAATTAAGATACTGTAAACATTTATGGAGTTGTGACAGTGATAACACGTGTTATAAAAGCTATTTTGCATGGATATATACAGGTGTGCCTTGAGATTTTGGCTTTGCCTTTGGTTAGCCTTATGCAAAAAAAGTTTGAAAAGTTAAGATAGTTGAAATAAATACTGAATTGACTTTTAATTACAATGTACAGTTTTAATTGAATATTGTCTGGGGCCATTTTAACCTTTGCGCCAAGGTTAAACCAAACTATGCCAGATTTGGGGGTATAAACACAATCCTCTTTCAAATAGTCTAACAAAACACACCAAGTACAGGCATTTATATATTCCCAAAGGAGTGAAAAAGGAGACAATCTTCAAAGTGGAACAAATAGAATTATTCAAGAGATGGCAACTGTGTGCTCAAGTATAGTTAAGATAAAAACATACATTGGAGATATGGAGGTTTCAGTAACTACCATGAAGATACTGCACAGAGGCGGCTAGTGTGGAGTTGTCTCTCATCAATTTGTGCATGCTTCCCCTGCTGAAGTGCATCCAGATAGTACCCAAATACAACTCCTTCAGTGTCAGAGCAACATAAGCAGAGTTGAGCTGGACCCTTTTGAACAAAGACACATACCTGGATTGCAATGGGAGACTCACACTTTTCAGTTTTTATGCTCATTCCACTTAGCATATTTTTATTTTGTTAACCACATTTAATCTCGTTTTTATTTATCAGCAATATTGCATTATACATTTAGTTATAGTAATCGGCATATGACCAGCATTTATATTGCGTCTCATCTCGTTTTCATCACACGATAAAGGTTTGTTGACGATATTTGGTCATAATTTGTTCACAAAAGCGATACTATTTGCCACTGAGTCATGGGCCCAACATTCAACACAAGAATCAAAGCTGCCGTTTTTAAAGACCTGCAGCCTTCTCTCACCCAGCCTGTGAAAAAAAGCCACAGACCAAGCAGCAAGTAAACCACTGCTTCTATGTCCTCCATTGTTTGTGTTTGTATTGCGTACAAAATGCACAGCTGTGCTATGGCAACCCTGCCCACATTGAAGAGGTACTATGGACTAGTGGAAAACAACTCAAACTGAGTTGAGTCAAATCGAGCAAAGTAGTACTAGAGCTGTGTAGCGCCAATAAACACCCCCCACCTCAATTCTTTTTCCTCATTGGATCTACACAAATCTCGTTGGTGACCCATTTTCATATTAAAATGGCAAATTTGGCCAAAAGGTGAGTTGTTTGCATCTCTGATTACAAGATTTATAAACTTACCTTCGGCAGTTCTATTTTCATGCACCATTTTGCCTACAACTACTAATTCTCCTTTGTTGCAACAGTATGCTTCAAACAAACATTCAGGCTTCTGTGTTGATTGGCTGGATACGTGGTGCTTAACAAATCAGATGGTGAGGTGTGCAGGACATTGCAATAGAACATAGAGCAGGCTGCAACAGGTAAACATCAGGGACAAACCCTGTGGCCCAACAAGGGTAATCAGTATATATCGACATATTGGCAAAAAATTTCGTCGATATCTCTACATCAGATTACTGAGGCCTTTAAGTTCTTGCTTTCTGAATGCATGATTATTAGCCTAAGGCAGTGCATGCATACATATGGCGCTGTATAACTATCTGTTTTTTCCATCTGTATATATTTTCAGACTGCTAAATTAGAAATATAATAGGATCTAGTGCTTATAAATCCAGTAAAAGTTCCAGGTCACTAACTCTGAATGCACACATAAATGTCACCAATATCCCAGAGAATTGGTGTATTGCTTTTCATAATTTGTTTTCACTGGAATAAATCACTGAATTCCATTAACTGTCAACATTCATTCCTTGAAGATAGCCTGTTCGGGCTGTATGCATGATCCCACTTAATTCCTGTGGTAAAATGTGATTAGTGAAATTGCTATGCTGCATTTTTAATCCATCCTTATGAAAGTATGATGTAAAACAAGAGTGGTAGGTCAGGAAATATATATTTCTGTATAAACAAAAGGGCTCTAAGATAACAAAGAATATCTGACCTGTTTCAAGGCCAACAAGAGGTCACTCAGTCAAAGCATTTGATCATCAAAATGAAAGAGAATCCCTGACCCCCCTCATCCTGCTTTAGCACACCCAATAGAGATATGAACTTTGGCGAGTGGGACAGACGCCAGTCCTAGCGGAGGTGTGGGGTCTACCTGTGGTTTGCCACCTGCTCTGATAGAGCTGAGCATATGGAAGGATTTTTAACACCGGACTAGAGAGGAAAAGCTGTGCAGATTAAAGGAGAGAAGGAGAGTGATGTGAAAGGGTGGGCTAGGAGGTATGGAAAAAGAAAATGGCATAGACCTACAAAGACAAGAGAAATAAGTAGAGTGGTACAAGGGAAAGAAAAGGAATGAATTTGTTGTCACTTTCAAAGGAAATTGCAGTGAAATATCTGTAATACATAAGTCTTTGGGTGGATTTTTAACAAAAGTTATTTATCTTATCTCTGATTCCTCACACTATCAGCTTCCCTCTGGAAAGCAGAATAACAGATGATGTCATATTGCTACTAGTAATATTTAATAATCTTAATGTACACTGTACAAATCCTACATTACATACTTAAAAATCAATATCACCATCTTCCAGCAACTGGTTCAC